>CM075809.1:8544131-8676444 GCA_037975025.1 Excoecaria agallocha
ATCATCATTCAGTTAAAACTAAAACTACGGTCCACCCCACCGAAGAGTAGCAAAACCTAAAGTTTGAGCCATCCACTTGTCAAACTCAACGACAAGTCCATAATCATCACCACTATTGCCTCAAGTATACCCAATGTCTCTTTCACATATTTAGCAAGAGGATTTGCATGTTCTATAGAATGTCGATGTTCTTGACTATGGTTCCCATTCTTAGAGAAGTCATTGTTGACACAAAACCCCAAGGTTATGATAGAACTGGAAACCCCAATGCACAAGCAGAGAACTAACCAAGTAAAATCACACCCCCCCCCCCCCCAATACTAAACCCTAATTAACCAATGTAATTAGAAAGGCGGATGATTGGGATGAAAGAAAACAAGCACAGAAAATTAGACACAGATAAATGCCTTTGATAAGAATATTCAATTCTTCGGTGCACCAAGAAGTATAAACTCCCTAATTTATCTGTGGCAAACTTTTTGTTCTTTTTTTCTTATCCAAATCATTTGTGTTTCTAATTACATTGGTTAATTAGGGATTCGGTAGGGGTAGGATATTGGTTAATTTTTTGTTCTAATTGTGCATTGGGGTTTCGGGTTCAATCATAACCTTGGAGTTCCAAGTGAGTTGTGGTCCCTATTCTCACCACTTTCAAATGCAAAATTTCAACACTTAAATGCCAAATTATTTTGCTGGGTATAGAACTCTTAGTAGCTAATTGCTTTGCCTCTTTCGTAATAGGATAAAAAGTGTGCCTTCTATTATCCTTGTAGAAAGAGTAAGTACTAAGCTTCATGTTATGATGCATATCATGAACAAGTTCCTTCGATCTTCCTCTGTATCTTTCCCTTAATGGGCACATTGCTCTTCAATTCTCTTCCACTACTAAGTGCAGTAACCTTCCACCACTGAAACAACTTTTTTGTTTCTTCAATTATCCGACTTACTTACAAAGTCTATGCATATAAAGCTTGAACAACTATCTTGGAAGTTTGACAGAAGACGTGGACAACTAACGCGCCTCAATTAAAATCAGACTTTTCCAAACTACTCAATTAAGTTTGAAAGTGCACAACAAGCCTCGGCCAAGCTTAAGAAGCTTTGCTTCAACAAAAACATAATATGTATCTACGTACAAGAAGCCATATTTGCAAGTATAGTATGCTTTAATCAGTTGAGAGTGCACAGCGTGGCTATCAAGAATCACCCTTTTAGCATCACTAATAAGAATTAAATGTGTCCAAATTTTTTAGAATCTCTTGCTAGTTTAAAAAAGAGACTTGAGCAGAGGAAAGATGCCAAAAATTTAAATACTTCTTCCACAGTTCTGGAGCATTAGAAAGGAGAGAAATGCATAGATCTTTGGAAGTCCACAAATATATCTGTAGCTCTTAGGTGCACTTTCTACAAGTATTATACAAATTAGTTGGAGATGCTTTAACTCGCTTGAGGAAATCCCAAACTCCAATCAGCTTAGCTCTAACAGTCGAACAGCAAAACTAATTATCCCACTACACTACTTTATTGCTGTTAAAATCTTTCTGGAAGTAGAAAATTGTAAAATAGATGTTATCTTTGCAATGATCTATTACATTCACAAAGAACTCTCTCCAATCTATGACCTACTTTTCATTATTCCTTACTCAATATAATTTAGTTCAATTGTAAAAATTTAATTGGAAAACGGTGCATTAAATTATTTTTAAGAGAATTCCAAATAATGTAAAAGAAAAACATATTACATTTTGCCTGTCCCATTCCAAGCTAGGGTTTCATAAATTGTTTTAAATTTAAAATTTATCAAATGTTAGGCTAGTTTTAAGAAAGTCTGAAATCCATCATTCAACTTCATTGAAACAGAGGAAGGAATAAGGTCATAAAATAAGGAGATTTTTTGTTCAAATAATTTGTCCTTTGATATTTTGTTGAACCACCTATATAGGAGAGCTTTAAAGTGCACCATTCTAGAATCTACAACAAGAAAGAAAGTCAAGTCCTAACTTAATTTTTAACACTAATCATGCATAAAGGGGCTGAGGGTTGTAGAATTTTATTAACTGTGAGTTTCAAAATATCAATCCAACAGAATGCTTGACCTCACTCAATTGCAGAAGCTAAAAGAACTAAGGGGGAAAAAGAATCTAAAAACTACAAATAAATAATAAAATTTCCACAAGCTTTGCATAGAATTCAAAATATGGAAAAAAAAAAAAGATCCACATGAACTTGCTTAAATTGACTAAAACTAAACTAACCCACAAATTCAAAAGCGTGAGCCATTCTATCTACCATTGGAGATCAGAGCAATCCACATCCAATTATGACCTTGCAATCCATGAATGGCAATTGAAAAACCAAATATAAAAGACAAATCTCAAACTTAATTTCCACCAATGACCAAACATTTATAAGAATAACAAAGTATACAAAATTATTCACACACATATGAGAAAGTATTAATTGACAACATTTTTCAAGCTCCTCACCTTCTTCTCCATAGTGTGCAGCCAGGACATCAGGTGGGATCCCTTGCATTCCATAAATTTCAATATCAGTTGATTCTCTTCCAGGTTTTGCATTGGGGACTCTAAAACAAAAGAAGAAAAAGAAGAGACATGAAATAACAACATTCACTAAACTAACACCACCGAAAAAAGTGTGACAGAAAATTATATTCAAAAAAAGGGTCCTTCAATTGTTATTATTTGTGCTTCTCTAACATAACCCTCGTTATAGATAATTATGAAATAAAATCCTTCCAATGAGATAAGGGAATTCATATTCTCATTTATTATTCTACTATTTCTTTTTTCCTCTATAAATTAAAGAAATACTTACAAAATAAAAAAAAAGCAAGTAAAAATATGAGTAATAACCCCCAAAAAAAGACTGGTACAATTCTAGGCCATGGAGTTTGATTCACCAAATACATCATTATCATATGCTCTTTCATATATATGGCGCAATCTTATTCTTATTTTCAAGTTTCTAATCCTTAACCTTTTTTTTTCAATTGAAATATTTAAATAATAAGAGATTTTCTCTTGAAAGTGATATATGCTTTATATGTAAATCCAAAATGAGTTTTGCAAAAGTGATGTAAATTTTTCAAGAATTGAAGTTGATTTGTGTTATACAAAGAAGTTGAAAATATCAATGAACTTTCATGTGATTAAACCAATTGTCTTGATCATGGGATATCATTGAGAAATAGGACTCTGTATTATCTTGGAATTGGAATAAGATCGGCAACATATCACAAAATCTTTGTGTTCTCTATCTAATAAATGGTAAGTCTGCTTTGAAAACGCACATCCTGCAACCACCCCCGAGTATGTGCTCCAACAAGAACCACAAGAGTAGATGGTACAATAGAAACCTCTGGTAAAAATGCATACCAGAAACCCAATAAAGTACATTACGTGGCCCGTTTTAAGGATTGGCAACTTACCCATTCAGTGACTTTGGCACTGTATGTGTGTGTGTACAAGGAGATGCACAAACGTGGCACCAATTGATCCAACAGACTATGCTATTGGGGAACAAGACAGTAAAAATTTACTTGGCAATCTTTGGGAAACCCTCTTATGAAGATTTAAAGCACAGAAAATAGTTATCATCCACCTCAAAACCAACTCTTTTCTAGTTCATCACCACACGGTTTCACCAATAACAACAAAATAAAACAGATAACACCGCATATCCTTGGATAAAAGCAGCAAATCCAAAGGAAGAAATCTACATTACATTCTTTGATAAAAAGTCAAATTCCTACCGAATAAAAGAGCGAGAGAGAAAGGTTAATTACTTGGTGACGCTCTCTTTGTGGACCTGAAGGACGTGGATGGCCATGCCGCCAGCAGTAGAGAGCTTCTTGTGACAGACGTGACACTTGAAGTGCTTGGCCTTTTGATGCTGCACCAAAATCTTCTCGTCATCAAATTCCCGATCGCAGTAATAGCACCAAACCTTTGATGATACTCTCTTCTTTTTTTTCCCCATTAACTTTGCTGGTAAAGCTTGTTTATTGCTCTTGTATAGATGGGATAGTCTGACAACGAGCTGATTCTGATATTTAGGGTTTCTCTCCCTCTCGCCGCTCTTTTTTTGATCCGTTTGATTGCTGTGTGTATCCTCGGATGACCGCAGTTTTATTGGAGGAATCCCGAGACCGGCTTGCCACGTCAAGTATAAACTTTAGGTCCCCTCGGGCCCGGTCGCCAGCAGATGTTATAGGCCATGTTTAATTCACCGCACAACGCTAATATAAATATGTATTTAGAAAAAAATTAATGTATACATAATTAAATATATTATAAACTTTATTATCACACATAGAAATGAGCAAAAAAATCAAAAATATAATTAACCATAAAATAAGTTCGAAATCAAACTAATTTTTACGATTAATCGATCCGATGAACTCGATTACGGTTTTTAATTTTTATATTTTTGGTTAACGATTATGGTTTAGGTTTTTAGGTACCGGTTAACCGATTCATATATATATATATATATTTAATTTTTTCTATTTCTCATTAAAATTTACATAAAATAATATTTTAAAATATATTTAAATTATATTTTTATTTTTATACCTTAATTTATATTATGTCATTCTCTTTAATTATATAGTAGTATTTATATATAGTATACGATTAACTTTTATATATATTATTTTTTATGTTAAATTAAATTTATATTATGTCATTCTCTTTAGTTATATAATAATATTTATATATGGTATCTAATTAACTTTTATATATATTATTTTTTATCATATATTGGTATTCATATTTTACTTAATAGCATGTAATTATATTTTCTTATATTTTAGAGTTTATATTATAACATTTAATATTATTCAAATTTTTATTTAACTTAAAATCAAATATATTCTAATTTTCAACTAATATCAAATCTATTTTATAATATTAGCTATTAATCTATATAACATGAATTTTGACTAGTAGATTATGTTTGTTTCGTAATTTTTATATTAAATTACTTTACACATTTAAAATTGAATTGAACTTTGTCTAATTTTTTTTAATAATTTTATGTTATAAATTTTAATAGTTAACCGAAAAATATTGATTAACCAAACCGAAAAATCAAAATCGATGGACTGGTTAACCGAATACAACGGACTAGTTAATGGTTAGTGATTTTAAAAAATCAATATTAATGGACTGGTTAATTTTTTTGCTAATTCACACATAACCGTATATATACATAATTTACCATAAATTTTGTATAAATACTACATTATAAAATAAAAAAACAAATTTTAAGTATCTTTTATTTTTTACATCACCTTCATTTCTCTATCTTTTCATATCAAATTTTTTCATTTTGGATTTAGAAAATAAAAAATAAAAAAAAATGAATCTAGTGATGTATTTTATTGGATAATTGCATTTCGTTTCAGTTTACAAATTGTTATTTCAGTTCATCAAATCTTAAAATAACTAAGTTATATATATATTTTCATCGTAATGCCATATTTATTGTCTATCATTCTATTTATTGTTTTAACAATAAAATTTATTTAAAAAATTAAATATACGTAAAAAATTATATTTTATAATTTAATATATTTGTTTAAATTAACAACAACATAAATAATTTAATTTTTTATTTTTTTATAAAATTAATATAGTATCATACTATACACCAACTACAGTATAAAATATTATTGATTAATAAGGTTTTGCATCGAATATTATATATAATAATATAGAGTAAACAGTATAAATTAACACTATACTGGCTAATACATTACAGGCTAACATTATACATGTCCATAGTATGCAAATGATTCAATTGTTTTATTGCAATCCAACCAAATAGAAACAATCTAATCAAATTTGGTAAAAATTGTAAATTGAAATTAAATTAAATTTATGTACTAATTAAATTAAATCAATTTTATTTTATTTTATTTAACTAATTAAAATTAAACCAGTTAATGATTTATGAAATTTTATTAACTAAAACAATATTATTTTAAGAATTTTTTTTTTGAATTTTTGGTTATTAATCGAATAAAAATAACTAAAAACTAAAATTTGGTAAAAATAAAAAAAAATGAATTAGACAAATTAATTCAGCTTAGTTTTCAATTATAACCAAAATGTTTTCCCCTACTTATAGTCATACATGATAACTAAAGGTCAGAAAAATTTGAACCAACCCGAAAAAATCAATTTGAAAATGTAATTTGGGTGGGGTTGGGTTAAAAATATATTAAGTTTCGGGTTATTTGTATTGGATTGTGTGGTTTTAGGTTGACCAGAACAATCCAAAATTTTTTGGTATTTTATTTTTAAAATATAATTTTTATGAAATTATAATTTTTTAATTAATTTGATTTTTCATTAATTTATAACGTTTTAATGAAAGTTTCAAATGAAATAGTCATATTATTTAGAATAATTATTTAAGAAAACAAATGGTTATATTAGTTTGTGTTCATTTTGGATTAAATTTAAGAGATTGTATTTTTTTATTAATTAATTTTAATAATTGGGATGTAAATTTGGAGTGGTAATTCAATGCTCTAGTATATTTGTTGCATTGTGGTACACATCATCGGATAAGCAAGAAAATATCTCATTCATATTTTAAAGCATTTTGATACACTAATATTTCTCTCTCTATATATATATAGGGAGAGAGAGAGAGAGAGATAACATAACCTTATGCCAATATGCCCTAAATCGATTTTCCCTTTTCATTTTTTATCCCCATAAACAACCACAATCTTTCTCCTTCACCTCTCTCACCACTATTAGCTATCAATATTTAGCTCATCTTAATCTCATATCTATAATAATCTCATCTCTATTATGTATACACACACACACATATATATAACATAACCTTATGCCAATATGCCCTAAATTGATTTTTCCTTTCCATTTTCTTACCTCCATAAACAGCCACAATCTCTTTCTTTCATCTGTCTCACGACTATTAGCTATCAACATTTGGCTCATCTTAATCTCGGCTTTATTGGCAATTGCCTTGCCTTCAAATTTTATGCTTTTGTAAAGCATTTAACAAGGTATTAAATCTCAACTCACCTTTTTCTTTTTGATGTTTACTAAAATTTGTCAAAATTTGAGACAAAATTGTAATGTGCTTCAATTTATAAATGATTAGCTTATTCAATAAACGTTTCGAATTTAACATAAAGAAATGAATTACAAACTATTGAAATTGCTCCTTACATCAAAAATAAAATTATAATTAAAAATTATAGTGGAGAAATCATAAAATTTATGGAAACCATATTAGAAATCATGAAAATTCTACTAGGTAATGCATTTTAAGGAAAGGTTGAGTTTGTATAGATTTCTTGAATTTTCTTAAACTTATTAAGAGATCAACCATCCTACTTTTTATTGATTTACTTCATTCATTCAGATTCCTTTTGGGAAAAGTATTAGAGAGCCAAAGGGGTTGGGGACATGTGTGATAGCTACAAACAAAAATAAATCTAACTTGATCCATCAAAAGATATAATAAAATACAAATTTGATTATTCATAATCATAAGAGTTAGATTTTACCAAAAGGTTGTCTCTCTTCAAACATGGTAGAGAGTCCTCCAATGGCATTAGCATTAACCACTTTTAAATTGGATTCAACAATCCAAGATTGAGGTGCAGATATCCTAGATGAGATTGAGTTGTAAAAGTAAAGTACTTAGATGAAGACTCTGCAGCTAATGAAAATTGTTATTGAGATGGAAATGGAAGGTCAAGTGTAGATTAAGGTACACTACAAGGAATCTAAGATAGAGAATATTGCTGAAATTTAGAAGGAGCACTTTGAGTGATGATTACAACCATATGCCATTAAGATATTTTTGTTAAAATATCTCTAACATTTAGCGTAACTTTTTATGCAATTGTAATAATTTGAAAAGTTACAACAACTAACATCAAATTAAAGATCTTAAAAAAAAGAAAATTCAATTAATTAATAAGAAATAAATGTGTAAAATTGTTTTTTTATGTTACAAAATAACCTGAAGTATTAGCTTAAGAGATTGAGCTTTTTTAACAGATAAAATCATCGATAATGAAATGAAAAGGCAAAAAGTTAAAGACAAAATTTGTATGCTGAGAAACTATTTGAATTGTTACCAATAACATCAAGTTTTGTGGTTAGCTTTGCTACGAATATGAGTGTTTGTGATGCTCCAAAGGTTGAGTTATGGGGAGTTTTGGAAGGCCTTAATTTTGCTTGGAGTTTGGGTTATAGACAGGTAATTCTTGAAATAGATAACAAAACAACCACTCTTCTACTCAATGATAGAGAGATTTAGTATACTCGCTCTTATATTTTTAGAGCCATCTGAATAGATCTTGGCTAATGATTATCCAACATATTCACTGTGAAGGCAACAATGTTGTGGAATGGTTGGCCAATTATGGTTTTCAATGTGCTTTGGGGTTGCATGTTTTTGAGTTTATGCTTCATGGCCTTTATCAAATCTTACTTGCAGATGTTATGGAGCATGTGGTCTTTAGGGAGATAACTATTATTTAAAGTGTTATTATGCTTTTCCCTTTTATGCAAATAATAATAATAATAATAATAATAATAATAATAATAATAATAAACTAATAAAATAATCATTGTGTTTCAAGAGCTCTTGACAAGCAAATCATTAAAACTTAAAAGTATTTATGTTAAAAGGACAAAATCCAAAGTAATTATAATATTGTTTGCTTTGACCAAGGACTGCTAGAGCTTATGATAGTTGGATGAAAAATATGGTGTTCAAGAAATTCCTATAAACTCTCCAATTAAAGATCATATATTTTTCAAAATATTAAGGGCATATAAAAATTTACAACTTCTCATTAACACAAAAGAGTAAAAATCATAATGATTAATTAATATTTTATGTTTTTTTTATTTCAACCTACCATACAATCAATAGTATGCGTACAAATATATCCAAAACCTCCAAAACAACAACCATTCTCTCTTGTCAAATGTAATAAAGAGTCCAACAACATTTAAACAAACCATTTTTGAATTTGGCTTAGTAATCAAAAATTGAGGTGAAGATATCCCAAAAGGAGATTGAAATGCAAAAGTAAGGTATTTAGATGGCGACTTTATTAGTAATGAAGATTGTCATTGAGATAGAAATGGAAGGTTGGGTAGAGGTGAGGTGCACTACTAGGAATCCAAGATGGAGATTGTTGCTAGAATTCAGAAGGAGCACTTTTAGTGAGAACTACTACAATATGCTAATGTAATATTTTTGTTGAAATATCTCTAGCATTTAGTGTGACTTTCTTTTTGCAATTGTAATAACTCAAAAAGTTGCAACAATTAACATCAAATTAAGGATCTTAAAAAATCATAAAAATTAGTTTGATTAATAAGAATTAAATATGTAAAAATGATCTTTTTAACTTACCCAAAATTCTGAAGTCTTGGCTTAAGATATTAAGTTTTTCTATCATTTAAAATCATAAATAATGAGATGAAAAGGCAAAAAGTTAAAGAAAAAATTTGCATGGTGAGCAACCATTTGAATCATTTACTAGTAACACTAATTTTTTTTTTCTAAAGAATAAATGTCGCTTAAAAAGCAAGCAATTAAAAAGATCATAGTGTTTTAAGAGACCATTGTCTCCTAGAGTGTAGTTTGATAAATTTAGCAAAGTCATGATCTCTTTTGGATATCAACAAAACAATGCTAATCATAGTCTCTTTATAAGACATCATAAGGGTAAGATCACATTACTATTATTTACGTTGATGACATAGTAATAACAAGAAATGACAAAGAAGAGATACTACAAGAAAATTCTCAAATATCGACGAAAAATTTTTCGTAGGCAATTACTGACGGAAAAATGTTTTTCGTAGGGAAAAATGACTGAAAATATGTATTTTACGACGAAAAAATAATTCCTTCGTAAATAATGGAGGGAAATTTGCCTCCCAAATTTACCAACGAAAATTAGCGACGAATTTGTAAAAATCCGTCGTAAACTTGGCGCCAATATTTCGCGGCTAAAATTTCTCACGAAATTTACCGATGGAATTCATTTTCGTAGGTAAATTACCAATGAAATCCTATTTTCATCGGAAAATTCCCTACGAAAATAATTTTCCGTAGTTAAATTACCGACAAAAAATTATTTCGTCGGGAAATTCCCTACGGAAATACGATTTCATAGGTAAATTACCTAGGGAATTATGTTTCCGTCGGTATTTTCCCTACAAAATCATATTTCAGTAGGGAATTTCCCGACGAAATTACGAAAATATGATTTCGTAGGTAAATTCCCTACGGAATTTTGTTTCCGTAGGTATTTTACCTACGGAAATAACATTCCGTGGGGAATTTACCTACGAAAATTTCACACATTTGATTTGAAATATCAAATATCTATCACTAATCTCACTCTCTTCATTACCATTTGATTTAAAATTAAGCTCTAACACACACACACACGCATATATATATATATATATACACACACACAAAGTGGGATTGTGTATTCTATTTTTTAAATTCAGTGGATTAATTTTTATTTTTTAAAAATTAATATCTAAATTTAATATTTTAATAACCAAATAATCGTAAATACAATTAATTAATCATTGGTTAATCGTTACAAATAAAAACTAAACATATAAAATTCTAATCATTTTAAATTTCATAAAAAAATTTAATATTTCAATCAAATTAAAATATAAACTCTTCAAATTTTAAATATAAAATAAAAATAATCAAATCTAACATAAATTAATTTTTGTTTTTCCTTTATTTAATTAATTGATGTTAGAAGAGGTCCATTACTTGATATTGCTAGTCCCCACTTTCCAGTTTAAAAGCATTTATATGTGGATTAAATATATTTTTATGCAATTTTTTTTACTTTACAATATAAAAATTTATGGTAAAATTATTGTGTTGAGATGTGTATATATATATATATATTATAGGTCTGACATTAACCTATTGATTGTATTTGTAATTAGCATATCTCTGCGTGAATATCTACCTAATTAATTACTTCTTTTATATTTACAGCCTAAAAGTGTATATTATTTAATGGTTTTTCCTTCTTTGCAAAAAAAAAACCCTTTGATTCGGTAGACTTGGTCTCTGCATTATTTATTTATGACCACTTTGATAATTTGTTAACATGTAAACAAAAATAAAGTTTTTGCCAATTATTTTCATATTTTTAAATAAGAATTATTCTTTTAATTGGACAATATATTATTGAGTTTATGAATAAAAATAAGTCGATATAAACAATTTGCTAGAATTATATTATGTGTTAATTGTCGGTGATAGGGACTGCCAAAATTCACCGATTTATAGGGAAGCATGGTCTCACATGAGTTGCATGTGTTAGGAATTGGGATGGACATAAACCCTAGCAGCCACCAATAGCAAGTATTTGTATGGTTTTGAGCCTTTCTTCCGACGACAAGAACTCAAGAACAAAATGGTCGCTGGGAAGAAAATTGTAAGCCTTTCTCTACTCCTTTCTGTTTCTCTTTTCAAATTAGATTTCAGATTTGATGATTGTTTTTCTTAAATATTATAGAAGAAGACCCATGAGAGCATCAATAACAGGTTGGCTCTTGTGATGAAGAGTGGAAAATACACTCTTGGTTACAAAACTGTTCTTCGATCTCTTCGCACCTCCAAAGGTTAATTTTTTTATTAGTAAAAGAGAATAATCTTTCTTCCTAATTCATTTTTTGGCTAACTTTTGGATTGGGTTTGGATATAATGGGCTGTATTTTTCTCTTATGGTTATAATTTCTGTGCAGGAAAATTGATTATAATTTCAAACAATTGTCCACCTCTGAGGAAATTTGAGATTGAGTATTATGCCATGCTTGGAAAGATTGGAGTCCATCATTATGGTGGAAGTAAGTATCTTTATTGTTTAAAAATTTATGATACTTGCTAAGTGGAGTGAGATTTATTGTTCCCGCACCAACACAATTTTATTTGTTTTGCATTGTATATTTATAATCGTATACAAGTGGGGTTTCTTTATAATGCCTCCCAACGGATCTTGATGAAGAGCAGGTTATTTATTTCCTTTTAAAAACATATCTAGGATTATTTGACCTGCATAATGTGTTCTTAAAGTTCTCTATTTGTTGGGTGGATATGTCATGGTTAATTTCAGGATTCATGCTCAGATGACTCTGACCTCGACGATCATATTCTGCAGCGTCTAGCTGCTATTGAAAGATGAGCTCATTATATCCACAGAAGGGAAAGGCAGAGATCTTCTAGCCCATCCCAGGCTCTCATTTTTCCATCAACTACAAATGTACAAACTTCTGGAGAAGAAAGTCAGGATGGGTAACGGTTGTGCTAGTGGGGCCTGATTGTTAAAATTTGGTAAAATTCCTTAGTTCAACGTTCTCTTTTTTAAATATTATCTTGAAGCATTTGTTAAAGCTAATTGAGATACGACTATCATGAATTTAGTTTGACAGAAACTAAATGAACGAAGACTAAGTAGCTGATTGGATAAGTATATTATGTGTTAATTGTTCTTCTAAATAAAATTGCCTGCTGGTAATTGTTCTGCATTTAGAACTAATTCTTTTCTATAGTTATGGGCTTTGGGTGACTGGTCCATTTTGAGTTGGTTCACAAAAAAAATTATATTATATCCATCCTAAATATATAGATTGTGTAAAATTTATCTATTAATTTTTTTAAAAAAAATTATGACAGGAGCTCTGCATTTTTCCTTTAATAGATAAATTTAGAGTTTTTCTTGTTTAAAAATGATTTCCAAATGAGTTTGTTTAAAAGTGATTCATCAGAATTAATAGTATTTAAGTTATAATCAACAAATGAATGATGCATGATGAGATTTATATGGCTGTTATGTGGAATTTGGTTAGTGACGATGTATGATAAAAGACAAGTGAGAATTTTCAAAGTTTTCTTATTCAATAGCTATCTCAAAATATGTGCTTGATCAACATCTTTGTTGATTTTCTTGACATTTGGACTTGGATGGCCATCTAAATCTGTGAAATTACAAAGAGTAGCTTTAGATTTGAAGTGTTAATTAATATTTGAATAGAAAATAGATTGATGCTACTCTTGGAAATTTAAATTGGTTGCAATCCACAAACTCCACATCCCTCCCTCACTGTTTTTTACTGAAATTTCATTCTGAAATGCTTTAGTTGTATCTAAAATAATTATCCTAAAAAAATAATAGTTGCTCTTTCAAAATGAACTTTAAAAATGCATAAATGAGTAAAATGGATTGTTATAAGGTAAGTAGTCTATAGAATTTAAAATGTAATGATTGTTATATATCGATTACATTTTTATTAAGGTTTCTAGAACTAATCCATTTGCATTCTGAAAATATCTCATTTCATCAAAATAGATATAGTTGAATTAAAGTTAGCATCTATCTAAGCTACTTAAAGCTTTTAAATGGTTTAAAGACTTGTTAGGAGGTTTTCCAATATATGACTTGCTTAGATAATGGGTTGGCCGGGCAAGTAGGTGATGCTGCATATTCTCTCAACAAAAGATATTCCAAGTTTGATTTCAGTGGAGCAATGGTGAGTTTGTTTATTTAGTTTGCACCTTGAATATGATTCCATTTCTTTAGCAAGAGTTCCATGTATTTCTTTTCTATTGTGATGGTGGGGTTTGAAAATGGACATCAGGTTAATGAAGTCAGAAGAAGATCAAGATTTTACGGAGAAGAGGCAGGGAGTCATCCACTGCTTTGGATTTAACGTTAGTCATTCGTTCTTCTCTTTATTTTTTTATTTCAAATACTCAGTACTTGTTAATGGGTTCTGTTCTAGTTTTTGTTATGGTTCATGGGTTTTTTTATTTTGTTCTAAATGTTTTATGAACTCTATGAAAGAAATTAAAATTTACTTTGTTTGGCTAGAATTATATGTTTGTTAATTATAGGTTTATTTGGTTTTGCTTAATTTCTTTATAAATTCCGATTACCTGCTAATTAAAATATTTTCTTAAAAATATATAATATTTTTAATGACGAAATAGTGACGGTTAATTCAGTAGTAAATTTTTTTAGCAATAGGCAAATTTACCGACGGAAATATACTTACCGTCATTAAATTTGCCGACGAATTTCATAATTTCGTCTGAAATTTGCCTACGAAATAATTATTTCCGTCGGTACAATTGCTGATGGTCAATATAATTCTGTTGGTAATTTTACCAATGGAAAAGATTTTCGTCGGCAAAAGTGCCTACAACCGAATCTCCTTCGCCATTTTTCGTCACTAAATTTCGTCAGCAATTTTATTTTCCTACCGAAATTCACTCAATTTCGTTGGAAATTTCCATCGGTAAAGTGAATTTTTCTTGTAGTGAGATAACTTGGCTAAAACACCTCTTAGCTCAGGAGTTTAAGATCAAGGATTTAGAAAAGCTACAATATTTCCTGCGAATTTACTTGTTAGATTGGTTAAAGAAACCTTCATTTCTTAAATGAAATATACTCTGGATCTTTTAGAAGAAAGTGGTATATTGGGTTGCAAACTAATTGAACTCCCTATTAAGATTAACCATAAATAGTAAGTAGAGGTTAGAGAGTCAGTTAATAAGAGGAGGTAGCAGAAGTTAGTTAGAAGCCATTTTTTTTATCTCCCACACAATAAACCAAACATAGCATATGTAGTCCACTTGATAAGCCAGTTCATGCATAATCCTCATAAACTTCACATGTAGGCTATCTTTTGCATTCTGCAATATCTAAAGTCTACTTTAGCACTACAATAAAATGGCAATGAAAAAATAGCAATAGAATTTATTTCTTTGCTAATTTAGCAACGGAATACCAATTTCGTTGCTATTTAGCAATGAAAAATCAATTATGTTGCTAAAATTGGTTTAAGTTTTAGGAATTTAGCAATGGAATACAAAATGGTTGTATTTCGTTGCTAAAAAGAGGGGGAGATTTTAGCGCCAAAATATAGCAATGAAAATTAGCAACGAAAAATAATTTTCATTGCTAAATATGGCGGCACTTGATAGCGGAAAAAATTTGGGATGAAAATTAGCAACGAAATTTAAATTCCGTTATTTTCGTTGCTATTTTTGAAAACTTAAATTGCATTTGTGAAAATAGCAATCGAAATCTATTCCGTTGCTAAAATAGCAACGGAATTTAATTTTCGTTGCTAAAATAGCAACAGAATTTAATTTTTGTTGCTATTTTAGCAAACTTGAATCGCATTGAGGTTACTAAAATAGCAACGAAATTTAATTCTAGCAACGTAAATTAAATTTGGTTGCTATTTAAATAACCTTTAAAATTTTCAATTCAAAAAATAGCAACCGAAATTAATTTTGTTAGTAAAATAGCAACGAAAAACAAATTCCTTTGCTATTTTTTACTTTGCTCTAGGTATAAATACTGCTATTTTCTTCTCATGTCTTGCCTTTTTGCCCTCTATACACACACACTCTCTCTCTCACTATTTCTTGGGTTATGCCTCTCGCCATTTTCACTCCGCCGTTGCCCTTACCGGTGGTCCTCCGACCTTTCCCTCCCTACACAGCTTATTTTGAAGGTTAGATTTTAATTTTTTTGTCAATCGATTTTTGTTTATTGAAGGTATTTCTCTCATTCTTATCGATCTTCTCCCTGTGCTCTCACTTTCTCTGCATCTTTGATTTTTGCCAAACAATGAGCTATTTTGTTGGCGTTTCCTAGGATGAAGAACCATGAGCAATTGGATAACTTCTTATTCAGCTCCAAACAATCTCCAAGAACTAAACCCAGTCCTTTTGTAATTTTCCAGTTTATATCACCCATTTCTAAAGGAACTTGAACTGGATTCACATTTTGATTCTTTGATTGGCATTTACATCCTAATCAATCAGTGACGACCTTGTTCATATCTTCCAGATCAACCATTAAAATGGAATAGGAAGAAAGAAGAGTAGCAGTGCAATCCCTAACCACATTAAGGAGCAAGAACCCTAGGGAGAAAAAACAAAACCCCTACACAACGAGGCAAGTTTTTTTAAGTTTACTGATTTATATTTCTTTTATATTTTTTAAATAATTTTAAATTTTATTTCTTTTTACTTGTCTAAAAATAAAGTAGCTGGTTCTTATCTTATTTGATAGAAAAAAATAATAATTCTTGTATTATTTCTTTCAATAGTAAAAAAACAATGAGTTGAATCTGAAAAAAATACTTAAATAAATTATTTTCATGGTATAACATTAATCTAATGGTCCTCTAAAGCAGTAGGGAATTTGATAGTTTGTATAGTTCAAAAATCATGACATATTCCACTTATCTTTGAAATTAAGTGGAATTTGTATAGTTCAAAAATGCCATGTTTTGCCCTATTTTCTTTTGCTTTAGCAGGTGTTTTTCTTGTCGCTTTCATCTATGCTATTGGTTCTTGTTGGTATTCAAATTTATTACTTTCTGTTGCTGATGGTTCTTGTTAGATGTCGGATTTGTTACTTTCTTTTGGCTGCTCTAGTCTACAGTTTTTGATGTGAATTGCAGATTTAGAGATGTGGAAATTATAGGGGCTGTATATATTATTCATATACTCTTATTTTAGTATATGAGTGTTCAATTTCTCCGACTTTATATAAAATGATAGTATGATTTTGATGAGTATAAATTAAGTGTTTGAATTTTCCTTTTTTGATAATAAATGGGCTATAAAAATTAAAAAAATATTATTGTAGTGGTATATGATGTCAGTATCTGAAAATGGGAGCTTCATCTTTGACGGAGCACAATTCTTCGAGTGATGCCTACTTTTATTTTTTAATTGATGCCTACTTTTATTTTTTAATTAATTGAACCTTTCCTATGATGAAAAAATATAAATGACACTGAAATATTTTCCTAAATTGTTTATATTTTTTCATTTTCTTTTAGCTTTTAATCTTTCATAATAAATTAAAAAGAAAATGGATTTTCTTCCCTGTTGTATTTCTTGCAATAATATCAAATCAACAATTACTCTACTCAATATTTCATTCTACCCCGTTGTAGGCTGTAACTCATCCTATGCTACTACTTTAATTATTTCTATCATTGATTTCAAGCTGGTACACCATTTTGTGATATATCTATGTATATCCACGAGTATAATTAAAGAATATAATTCAATTTTGTTATTTTAATATTTACTTTTGGTATATGAAATTACGTAACGATAAATTCATACACTCTAATTTGGTGTACTTTCATATACCTATTCATTACACTTTAATTTGGTATACTTTCATATACCTACATATGCAAACTGGTATACAAAATTGGAATATCGCAATAATCATTTTATAACTTGATGCCTTTAATGACAACTTCCAAACTTGATGACTTTGTGGCATGGATTTTTTGCACTGTTAGTTTTTATGCTAATATATTGTCATTACAAAGGTTAAACATATCTCTCTAATTAATGGTACTTAATTAGAACTATTAATTACTATTTACTAAGAGAATTACGGCTAAAATGAAATACAAACAACAAGCTATTTTGCACTAAAACAGCAAGCTGTTTTAGTGCAAAATTGTCCACATTGTTTTACACTAAAACAGCAAGCTGTTTTAGTGCAAAATTGTCCACATTGTTTTACACTAAAACAGCAAGCTGTTTTAGTGCAAAATTGTCAACATTGTTTTACACTAAAATAGCAAGTTATTTTAGTGCAAAATTGAAAAGAACACAAATGGAATTGGAGAAATCATGGGCCTCTGTGATGCATCAAGATCACACCAATTTTGCCAAGCATCGCAATGATCATAACTGCTCAGTATCTCAACAAAGACGACAACATTTTAGGCCAATGTGGCGTGTTAGAGAGCATATGGCATTCTTAATCAGAAATCTCCAGTTTTATATTCAGGTAACTGATGACATATATTTTTTTAATAGAGGGGGGCATATATTGGCAACTGCTTTGGAGATAATTTTTTGAAATACATGTAAGCTAAATGCTAAAGATAAAATCATTAGGCTGTGAAATGGCTTGTGCTGCCATATATTTTGCAACCAAAAGGTATTTGAGTGCCATATATTTTGATTTTCTTGATTTTTTAGAATGCATTTCCAATTATAGTAGTAACAAATTTTGACGATTTCATTCAACTTCCTATAGATTTGCAATGGGTAATTGCTAGCCAGATAAGAGCATTTCTCTATCTATTCAAGTTAATCATTTATCTTTTATCTTTTTCTTTTATTATGTTTAAATTTTTAAATACCAAACCAATTATGAATTTTTCATGTATCCATTTTAATAAAAACTTTCTTGGATAATATGTTTAAAAAAAACTGGAGAAAGAATTGTAATATCTATTGAATTTCTAAGCCAATTAACAAATTTAATAGAAACGATGTTATTTACTAATTCTTTTCTAGCAAAACATGACTATAATATAATTTGCTATATTCAATTACCGCATTGGAGATTAGACGTAACTGAATTAGTTATTAATTAGTCATTGAATTGTTAGATAAATAAAATAGCTTGTTATTTTAGTTTGCCCTTAAATAGATAACTAAAACAGCTTGTTGTTTTAGTTTGCCCTTAAACAGATAACTAAAACAGCTTGATGTTTTAGTTATCTAACAATTCAATAACTAATTAATATTTTTTCACATATCTACTATTGCTATCATTCTTCTTCTTCTTCTTCTTCTTCTTCTTCTTCTTCTTCTTCTATTCTTTTCAATAATATTTTTGAAGCATTTGGGCTCAGTTTCTCTACTTGGTTTTTAGGTAGGTGCTTCTCTAATTTGTACTACAAAAAAACTGCTGATTAGCGACAAACAATTTTGTCGCTAATTACCTATTTTTCGTCACTAATATAAATTAGCGACACCGCGACGAACAGTCGCTAAAAGGCCAGTCGTGAATATATTAGCGACGCAATTCATATTCAGTCGCTAATTTAACGACAAAATATTTTGTCGCTATTTTTTTCGTCGCTAATTTATATTCCTAATTAGTCGCCGAATAATAATAATATTTAACGACTATATTTTTCGTTGCTAATTAAAAATTTAGTGTAAACTTTAGCGATGACCTATTTGTCGCTAATTATTTCCCAAATTATATCTATTACATATTAGCGACACATTTGCTGTCGCAAATCCGTTGCTATATTATTAATTGAATTTTTCTTTTGCTGTATTTTAAAATTTTAATCCTGTATACAATGATCGTTATTTATTTATTTTCAACTTGTAAACAACAATGATCTCACACATAAAAATATATATTGATTTTAAATCAAAATATGTTCCAAAATACACATATATAGATAATAATTTAAAATATTACCTAGTATTATCCTCAATCTGTCATGAAACAATAAAATAGTAAATATTATTGTACTAATTAGCATCAACAATATCATCTAAATCAAATAACGATCAAACATATAGTGCAGCTAAAATCACTGGGAAGCAGAACCACCACCATGAGCCGATGGAGAATCATTATGTGGATGATCATTTTGTGCAGCTGAAGGCGCAACATCATCATGTCCAGGTCCATTAATAGCAGTATTAGGCTGATCAGCAGCTGGTTGTTAAATCCCCAAGTGAGGAAACGATGCTCGAATGGTTTCTATGACAATTTCCTTGACATCTTCCTTGGTTAAAGTGTTGTACTCGCTACGGCGTGATGCAGCTGAACTGGATCCAACATGAGGGACATATGAGCCCAATCCATATAATCTTCTTCTTTTATTGCATTGTGTAGCCTCATATAAATAACTCCGTCTCATCTACAAATGATTCCCCTTGTGATCGCTCATACTCGAAGCTGCTCATACCTTGCCTATAGAATGTAAAAAATTACAACTCATAATTTACAAACACGAATCTTTAAATAAATTTGTAAAGGCTAAAAGTAATAAATTTTATATTGCTTACATGCAATTTCTTACTTCGTTCAGCCACATAAGTTTTCCCAATCATGATTTAGATTGTGTGTATGAACGAAGGCCTCGGAAAGCATAGGTGGCCGGCCATTATGCTTCTCCTAGATTTGAACAATAACGATTTAGCTTATATTTGACAAACTTCGATCCATAGGCATATAATCAATTTAAAACAAACAATATCAAAAAAAGGCCAGCAAAGTCCATAACCATATGACCAATTAATATCACCGGCCTAAAAAATAGCAAGCTCCCATATAGGCATATAAGCAACAATATGCATATCATCAACAACAATAAGCAGCATATCATTAACAATAACCAATATATAATCAATAATAACCAACAATAACTAGCATAACATCCACAATAATCAGCTATTAATTATATTAATAATAGCAAGCTCGCATATAGTCATATCATCGATAAAACCAATATATCATCAACAATAACAACATATCATCAACAATAACTAGCTATTAAGTATATTAGTAATAGCAAGCTCCCATAAAGGCATATCATCATCAATAACTGACATATCATCAATAAAAACCAGTTATTCAGTATACTAGTAATAGCAAGCTCCCATATAGGCATATCATCAACAGTACCAGGTATTAAGTATATTAGTAATAACAAGCTCCCATATAGGCATATCATCAACAATAACCAGTATCTAATGAACATAATATTTGATGTTATTAGAAATAGAGACGGACTTACCATTCGTGACATGTGCTTAGTAATAGAAATTGAACCACCAGTAATATGACTCGAAGCTTTATCTTGATCAGATCCTCCACAACGGTTAAGCATTTTTTTTCTTGGACACTTCAGTGCGTGTAGGGAGATTGAAAATCTATTTTCATCTAGTCCAAACAGGTTCTGGAAAGCCTATCGGCTTTTTTTGGACTCTTTTTGAAGGTAAATGAAATCCTTATAACGAATGGCAGCCTTTGTCTCCCAACCTATCTTAATTAGATCATTGATTTCAAGATCCCAATAGCACTTCTTCTGCAATTATATTACAAGTAGTGTGCAATTAGATACAAATATAGAGTAAATTCAATGTAACTTGAATGCCTATGTTATGAATGAAAATAACCATTAAGTTTGATTTTATATATATATATATATATATTATATATATATAACCTTAAATTCTCCCCAATAAAATTCTTTGGTCTCTTTGGAAACCTCCTTCCAACTAACTCCATTCAAATCTATCCGCTGGTAAAAGTTGGTATATATAAACCTTGAGCACTGAGAGGAAGGTTCCAACCTAAGAAATGAATTATAATAAAGCTTTAAGTTATACAATTACTTTTAAACCTCTTAACACTTTCACAATTTGATAGAACGGATGTACTTACATTCCATTTTCGTTGGCAGTTATGTATAACTTACTATTAGTTCCATTACTTCCTCACATGTCGTTGATATAGTGCTAGTTGGCAGTGTGCGAAGATGGAGTTGATGCTACATGGTGTCCAGAAGATGAAGCATCAATTACAGGAGGATTTGGTTGGAACTTGGTGGTTACATGATCCAATAGGAGGATCTATCACAGAAGGATGTGGAGCAATAAATGCTGTAGGATCTTCAGGGATATCTGGCATACCTCCATAAGGTGGATTAGTTGAATCCAATTGAGATCGACCCCCACGATGTCCTCTCCTGGCATTATGTCGTCCTCTACCTCATGTCATACCTATATAACAAAAATGCAACTTACATAGACCAGTGAGAAATTAGATATAAAAACAAGGTATGAATAGGCTTATAATTAACCCACAAGCATGCAACATCCAATGTAATAGGTAGAGAATGGAACAAAATAGGCAACCATCACCAAGAACCTGAGTAATTAATTAACTAAATTACCAGGATGGGAAGAGAGTTTAAACTCACCTAATGTACCAATTTTCTGAAACAACATATATTTCTGTGTTACATAATACATTTCTAAGATAAATAATTAGTCACTATCTGATGTATATCTAAATTCCTCTCGTCATCTTCATTGCTATCATAATCTGTAAATTCTTCTTCATCTTCATCTTCCTCTTAATTTCTTGAACAACCGCATTAAGGTTGTCAATTTCAATTACCTCTCCTGAAGGGTCATGCAAATTCTATATACTCTTCAGTGTCGACATCCATATTAATCCCATGCACACTGACTTCTTCAATTTGAAATGCATTAGAATATGCAGTTGTTGAGTCATCTCTAATCTCAGATGTCTCAATGATCTCCCTTGGCTTACCGAGAACACCGCTAACCAATTTGCTCTATCTAATCTCAATGTAGGATATCTAGCATAATACACTTGAGTTGCTCGTATTGCTAGGATAAATGGTTCATATTTGTTGAACCGACGATGCTGGTTAACGTTAACCAAACCGTATTGGCTATGACCTTAACACCAACATCTAAAGTCGGATCATACCATCACACTTAAATAATATTGTCCGCTTTATTGGCTCTAAAGGGTACTCAACTCTATGTATCTCCTCAATCCATCCGTAGTAATCGCCAATATTATCCCTTGAGTTAGAGCCTTTTACACAAACTCCGATGTTCATTGAACGTCTCCCAGAACCATGGCTTTTAGTGTAAAATGTAAATCCAATTTACAAAATAGATTGAGTAGCACTTCACTCTTTGTAATGGTCCGTTTAGCACAAACCTATTTTAAATAAAACTTACACAAGATAATATTAGTTTAGTTTCTAAAATGAGATTAATGTGTTTAGTGTAGATAAATATATATAAATTTCATTGTAATGGGCTTACATATAATTCTACAACCAATCTGCAAAGTAGTTCTCAATATTTGCATCAACTTGACCTTGGTGAAGATCAAGGTGCTTTTGATGTAAGTTCTCGCAATATATGCTCATTAAAGTAATGTTAAAAAATTCAGATGTCATCCATTTTAATGGCAAAATATAAAATAATAACAAATTTTTTACCTCAAAATGGATCAACCTCCTCACAATTAGTAAAATATAAGTATGAGCTACCTTATACTCATTTGATGTTAAGGCTCGTTTCATTAGTTATGAGCTACATCTGCTGGGTAAGTGAATAATGTTAAATTTATATCTATGTTTTCCCTATAACCACCGTCATCATTACACGATGCACGTCGATGTTGAGTACTGACATGAGGTTCAAAGTAATTTGAAAAAAAGTTGGATGACTCTAAAAGCAAGTAAGCATTGCAAATAGATGCCTCAACTGTAGATTTGTTTCCAATTTTCTTTTTTTAGAGATCGAAGAAACCTGCATTTAGGAGATCGGGAATTATTTGAAACTCATCTTTGATAATCAATTTTTGCATCTAAAACTTTCTTATATTAAACACTACCTCTCAAATGGATACATCCATCGATATTGAATAGGACGGACCACCAACCCTTGCTTCATAGGGTAAGAGTATCACTACATGCCTTCATCGAGTCAAAAAATGCCGAAGGAAATATCTTTTCCAACTTGCAAATGATATATGGGATATTCAATTCCAATGCCTCCATGTCTCAACTCGAAAATCAGTAGATTTCAAATCCTTAAAAAATAAGCTTAGCTCTGTAAGACCTGCCAAAACATTGGGAAGAAGTAGCTCATGGAAGGCAATCAAAATCAATCATTGCATAAATACATGGCAATCATAGCTTTCATTCCAAATAATGTGTGTTTTGTCATGTTGATACAACGACCCAAATTTGAAGCGTATCCATCTGGAAACTTGAGTTCTTTCAACCACTTAAATAATACTTGTTTTGACTATTTATCCAATGTATTAACAAGCTTTTGGATATTTGCCAGTTTCTTGGATCCACATGCCAACTCGGAGTGACAACAATATTTTTCCAAATCCATCTGTGTTTTGTTATCTTGGTTTTCCCATACACATTTAAAACTGTGTAATCACATTGTCAAATATAGTTTTTTCAATATGCATGACATCGAGATTGTGACGAATCATGTTTGTCTTCCAATAAGGTAAATCCCAAAAGATGCTTCGTTTCCTCCAACCGCAAGACTGACATATGATCCCATTAATCTCATTTGCATCAAGTTCAGTCACTTTGAGTAGAACCCACTGATCAATTTCATGTTGCATTTCTTCTTCTACTTTAATTGGTGGTGGTGTCCTTGTTCAACATGCTAATTGTGAAGTTCCGACGATTTCTTCTAAATGGATGATCATGAGGAAGAAATTTCCTATGATTATCAAACCATGTTGTTTGCCACCACTATCTAGTCTAAATGATTTTGTTTCATCCATATAATAAGGACATGTATATTTTCTAGATGTACTCCAACCAGACATCATTGCATATGCTGAAAGTCATTAATTGTCCACATCAAAACAGCTCACATCTGAAAGTTTTGCTTCCTTTGACACATCATATGTTTGACACCCCATTATCCCACAATTCGATCAACTCATTAATCAAGGGCTGTAGGTACACATCAATTTTTGCTTTGGATTTTTAGGGCCAGGGAACAATGTAGTTAGAAACATATAAGCCTTCTTCATACACATCCAAGGTGGAGGTTGTAAGGGCGTGAGAATTATAGGCCATGAAGAGTATTCCTACCATACTGTCCAAATGGGCTGAAAACCATCTGTGCAT
Organism: Excoecaria agallocha; assembly: GCA_037975025.1. Classification (NCBI taxonomy): domain Eukaryota; kingdom Viridiplantae; phylum Streptophyta; class Magnoliopsida; order Malpighiales; family Euphorbiaceae; genus Excoecaria; species Excoecaria agallocha. The sequence goes on from CM075809.1 coordinate 8,568,749, forward strand.
AACCCTAACCTGACCTTTCTAGGCTCAGCACTAAAAGAAGGATGAGTTTCGTTAAAATAATTCCAAGCTAGAGAGTTTAGATGGATGTTGTATAATCCCTTCCTTTTGGACATGATTATGATGCCATCTCATATATGATGTTGTCGTTTTTGATTGATACAATCGTGTAGCCAAGGTATCAGAGGAAATTAATACATCTTTTTATAAGCCTTGAATCTATGCTTTCGACATCCAACACACATTTTGTATCTGGGGTGATTACAAAACTTACAATGCATTAAGTTTTCATTTCACACCAATACAACATGCATCCCTCAAAGCAACAATCAATTTTTTGGACAGGTAATACCCAGACTTCAAATGAGCTTTTAGTTTGGTAAAAAATTTCAGGCAATATATTGCCTTCGATCAAAGCTTCCTTAAATAGTTAGACATTTACATCATAAAACCTCTCTGGTAGATTAAACTCAGATTTGGCTTGCAACATTCTAGCAACTATAGAAAGCTGAGAATGGTTATCACAACCAGTATACAACCGTACATTACCATATTCCAAAAGATCATAAAATTGTTGACATTGTGGATTAGGTCGCTCATCCACTGAATTTATGAAAGGATTCGATGGACCAAGTTAGTTAGGATTCGATGTACCAGGTAGGTCGGGATTCCCAATAGTTTAATCTTCTAGATTAAAATGTTGATGTTGAGTGTCAAATTACAAATTAGGCCCACATACATCAAATATCATTTGCTGGTACGGATTAATTGCCTCCACATTTGAATTTGTTTCATTGATTAATTCAAAAGGATTTTCTTCATAACCCATTACATTCATCTCTCCATGGCAATTCCAAACCAAATAATCTTTAACAAATCCCACACGTAATAGGTGATATCTAATAGTGTCAACGTCAAGGAACCTTCGATTCTTACAGTTTTTGCACGGACATCTAATATGATCACCACTCATTTCTTCAGGATGAGAAATGGCGAATTTAACAAAGGATTCCATTCCATATATGAATGAGGAATTAGTCCTTCCCATATTATCACGCCGATTATACATCCAATTATGATATGAGGATTCCATTTAATCTACATTTTTAAATTTTAACAAAGTGAGGACAAATTTCCAATAGTTTGATAAAAATCTAACTATTATGGTAGAAAACATTAAGATAACAATGAATTACTGTTTTTAATTCACACATACGATTGTTTATCATTGATTTGTTTTATAAACTAAGCCTATGACTTCAAAGAAAAAAGATAATTAAAGCTACTGACTGCACATGAGGGAGGGATAACAAAAACATCGCATAAAAAGAACAACAATTTAAGTTTCTACAGAATAAAGGAAACTACAGCCACACATCAGAAATTTAAGAAAGATTAAACATACCAAATTAATTAGAAAACTTATAAGATGCAAACAATGTAGTACAATAATAAATCGAGACTATGAATCTCACTCAATCAACAATAACTATAATTTTATACTAGAGATTGAAGATAATGAGTTTATTAAGAAAGAAATGCAAAATTCAGGTGAAACAAAACATAAAAAAGAAGGGTAGTTCTGAAATTATTTTCACAATTCTGCTGCTACCTCAACCCATTTTTCATCTCCCAAGAAATTTAATAACTAAATCCTTATATCAATTGGCGAAGAGAAACAAAACAAAATTGAGAAAAACTCGGAAATTAAAAACTTAAAAATCCATTTGATATTATTTTTTTTATTAAACGTTGCAAAAGAGTTATAAACTTGTGTTCGTGGATTCAATTATTCCATTGCTTTCTATGTAAAAAAATCATGAGATGAGTTAAAAATATACTGGGGAAGTGAATTAAATTCCTTTAATCTCATAATTATTGTTAAGTTACTAAGTCATCTAGTTAAAACCAAACTCAACATAGCTATTTTACAGAATATCTACTTTTGAAAAAAGAAATCGTCGACTACAATTTTTAAAATTAAAGCCAACAAAGGGATATGTACAAATAATGGATTGGGTTTGGTTGCTTCTTGTTTAACATGCAGAAACACTAATGACAATTAAACTTGAAGAAAAATAAAACTAACTATTTAATATAATCAGCGTTTATTTCTACTAGCATGGCGGTTGCATGATTGTTGATTATGAAAACATATTGTTCCAGGAATTACTGCATTAAATAATCCTAACCAAAATAATAATAATTTATAATAAAAAAGAATAAAAAGTTAATTAATTATTTCAAGTCTAAGACAATGGTATTGACGAAACCGTGGCTTAATTTTAGAAGAAAATGTGCCAAGCTTTTCTAGTTGGAAAAACAAATAAAAGAGGGAATCCTCTACTTATAAAATAACTAATATATATATTCTTGACCGCCAATGAATTATAATTGCATTAAATTACCTAATCACCTAGCTAGTCATGTTAACTAAGTTAATTATATAATGTCATTTAAGTAAAATATTTTATATGATATTTACTTGTTCATGTTGGCCATCAAAGATTAATCATAGACTTGGACAATTCAAGTTTTAGATATTAATTACAAATATCGATTTTTATTTCTCATTTTGGAAGCAAAATTAGGATTTGGTGGCATTGGATCTTCAACAAATTAACATTAGCTCTACCACATGGGTTTTATTATCTAATTATACCTCAACAATGCCATCTACAATATGATTTAATATATATATATAAGCCAGCTCAAATATGAAATCAAGAGTTGTAAGATTAGTTATAGCCCAACTGCGACAAGAATAGCCTTACTGGACAACCCTCAAACCTCACGCACCATATCCCAAAAAAAAAATGGAACAAAAAAAACCCAAATCGCAAATGCCGACAGAGCTCAACAGAGCTCTAAAAAACTTGAGCAATCAATAAAGAAGAAAAATAAAATGCAAAAAAATTAAAAGACAAAACCCACATAAAATGAAACTAAGAAATAAAGATGAACAAAGCAGGTAAAGATTAAAGAAAATAAACTTTAGAAAAAGAGAGAAATGTTACTTGTTGAAGATCTTAGAAAAATTGTTAAGATCCTCTTAACAAAATAACCTTCAGATTCTTCTAACAGATCTAGAGCCTCATAATACAAGCAATATAAATTTAAAGGCATAGAAGGAAGAAGAGAAGGAATGATGGCTGCTTGTTGTGGACGACGCTGAGAGGAATGAAGTAGCAGTAGGGTTTGGCCTTCTTAAGCTTTTAAACATAAATAAAAAATATACAAGTTGTTATTAATAGTCCCACATGCAAAGAACTAAATGGGCCAAACCACATCCCCATTCAATTAGCTAATGGCCCAAACGAAATTTGCAACTTACTATTAATTTGACCCATTTCTATATATTACTATTAATTTAATTCATATATATATATATATATATATATATATTGAATACATATTTATTGTAAAAATTATTGTCTATAGAATATTATTAAAATTAAATGATATTCTCAATAGTGATTTCCTTTTTCCAATTCAGCCAATTATTCTTAAGCCTGTTTTATCCTAATATATTTTTTTTGTACCATAGGCATGAATCACCCACTGACAAAATAATTTCTTATCTAATATAAAGTAACTATATTAAACCACTGACAATATAATTTTTTAGCTTAGATATTCTTACAAATTATCAAATGACATATAAAATAACTATATTAATAGTTTCTGATAAAACTAATAAAGATCTTCTCAAATTAATCTTTCTGATTCCTAGAATTAAAATCATAGAAAATAAAATTAATAGGAAAAGTATTTATACTTTAAAGATATTTTAACTATGGCGATACGAGTAGTTTTTGCGGTCGTATTGAAAGATAACATCTGATCTAATGGTGCGCAACCCATTTTTAACTTGATAAAAGTATGAAATTTATAAAATGCTTATATTTAAGGCACATTAGCAATATTTTTGTACAATAATTTTGAAATATTTTCGAAAGAATGAGAAAATTAGGTTTGGAGATCTTTATTTTGGTTTCTCTTTAATCATGATCCTTTATTCATTACTAAATCCAATATTCAATTAGGCCTCAAGTTCCTATTTGGATAAGAGTTCAAAATTTTTATGTCACCTTTTTCAATTTGATACAAATAGCTATGAATAATTCTAACTAACAATTTTGTGCGAACAATACAAAATTATAATTGAAATTATGTCCCGTGGTTTTTCAAAATATTTCATGCTGACTAAGCCCGAATGTTGAAAATTAAATTATTATGCACTCCCCAATACATATTTTTGTTATCAATAATAATTAATTAATAGGCCACGCCATTTATTGAAGAAAAATGACATGTGCAAACTCAATACTCTTAAAAAAATATTTTTTTTCTTCTGGAAATGTACTTTTTTTCTGAACTATATACTTGCACACTTTAAATATCTTAAATTTCATATTCAATAGTCTTTGGACACTTTCAAAATTGGGAAATGGTATTGTAATTTTAGGGCCACCCAAAGTTCATATATATTACAAAATTAAAAAAGAAAAGCAATATGAGAAGAGAAAAAAATATTATAGTTAATATCTAGTCAATATTATTAAATATTTTAAAAGTGATCACATGGTCTAAGTCCATGTGATTTTTTTATCTTATTTAATTACTTTTTTGTAATTTTAATTCTCAAATTTTTTAAAATAATTTTTAATCTTAATTAGTAACAATAAATATTTATTTGTATTCTCATTTATATTATAATACTTGGAATAATCAAAATTATAAATTTTTAAAAATTTTAATTGAAAATAAGCAAATAATATTTTATAGGATAAATTTTTGAAATTACTAAAATGTCCCTACCAAATTTCATCATTTTATCCTTGTATTCAAGGATAATTTTGTAAATAGGTATAACTAAAATTTTTAATAATTTAAAATTTGCTCAAAATTTTAATAAAATAAAAATAAATTATAAATTTTTCATATTCATTTTAAATGAAATAATAAATTTTATATTATTATTATTATATAAATATTTATATTTATTATAATACATCAATCTTCAATAATTATAATGATTACTTTATTATTATTATTATTAAAAATGTAATTTTTTAAAATAAATAAGTTTATATTTGGGGATAATTGATAAAGAAATCAATATAATTCCTAATAATTTAATATTTAATTTAAATTTTATAAAATAAAAATAAATTACAAATATTTTTATTATTATTTTAAATGAAATAAAAAATTTTATAAATATTTATTTTTATTAATCTTGAACACGCAAATATATAATAATCGTAACAATTAGTTTATTATTATGATTAAAAATATAAATTTTCTAAATAAATAACATTAGATTTTGGTATAATTGATAAAAAATTATTATCAACTTACAAAATAATTTATAATTTTCTGTTACAAAAGAAAATATTCATTTTATATGGTCTATGTTAAAATTACTTGAAATTATATATAAACTATGAGAGTGAAATTAAAAAATTATTTTTTAATTTATTTGCGATAGATTAGCGACTAAATACTCTCGTCGCTAATTATATTACCGTAACAAAATAATTATTAGAGACAGAACAATTTTCGTCGCTAAACCATCGCAAAAAAAAGGCGCTAAATTTTTTCTCCAAAATTAGCAACTAAAATTTTTGTTGCTAACTTTTTTTTGGAACTAATTTCATGAATAAAAAATTATAAAATTTAGCGACGGAAATATTTGTCGCTAATTCCGTCGCAAAATATGGCGCATATGCTTCTCGCCAATAATTAGCGACTGTTTATTGATTTCGTCGCAAAAAATAGAATATATCTTTCTCACGATGGAATTATAAAACAATCGTTTTATAGTGTCAGTTTATCAAAGGAAAAGGGTATGGTTTCAAATTTCAGCTTATCTTTCTAAGAACGGCATAAAATTGCTAGACTAAAACTTTGAAAATATGACCTAGTGCAATAGTTTATACTTTAAATTTTGAACTTCTTGCTACTTTTAAAATGGCAAATGCCATGTCAAAATGCTGATTGGCCTTCTATTTTTTTTACCATGACATGGTTTTTTTTTTGCAGTCATTGAAGGCAGTTCAATTAATAGTGTCAGTAGAGCTTCGAAGAGGATACAAGCTATTATAGATGAGGTTTGTGGCTGCTAATTGTTAATTTACTAATGTTGCTTAGTTATATTTGTTATTACAATATTGTATATTTGAAAACTTGTTTTCTTGGTTGGCATTTTGTTTATAAATTTCAATAGCACATGTCTTCTGCTGAATGCAGAAATGCAAAATATTTAAGATAAGTTGTTGTAGTTAGTAATTACCTTAATTTATCGAGGTAAAAATTTATGAGGAAAGGCTGATGTATAAAGCTGAGTTTTGACATTAACTAATACATTGGAGTTAAATTTTGTAATTTTTCTGTAAGTGGCATGCAATATTTTTATTTTTTTTTCATTTTTTTGTTCTATATTAATAAACCTATTCATATAAGTTCAGCTAAAAGCAACTAACTCTTTGTACTTTACATTATGGTTATTAAGTGTCGCATATTACGTGTCAAATATACACCTAATTAATTATTTCTAGATATATTACTAATGGTTTTTTTTGTTCTTATTTTTTCTTACTGGGAATGAGACACAGGCAGTTGAGAGCCCAAATATTGATTACTGATATTTTATAAGTAATTTTTATCACAACAAAAAAACTGCCAATTAGCCACTAAAATTAGCGACGACACATTTTCCGTCGCTAATTTTGAGACGGATTCGCGACTGTTTTACAATTCCGTCGTGAGAAGGATCTTTTCTATTTTTTTTACGATAAAATAGCGACAGAATTAATAAACAGTTGCTAATTATTGGCGGAAAGTGTACGCGCCCTGTTTTGCTACGGAATTAGCGACAACATTTTCCGTCGCTAAATTTTATAATTTTTTATTCAAGAAATTACTTCCAGAAATTTTAGCGACTAATGGCGGGAAAATTTAGCGCCTTTTTGCGACGGTTTAGCGACGAAAATTTTATCTGTCGCTAATTAGTATTTTGTTACGGTAATACGATTAGCGACGAAAGTATTTAGTCGCTAATCCGTCGCAAATAAAATAAAAAATAAGTTTTTTAATTTTACTCCCATGGTTTATGTATAATTTCAAGTAATTTTAATATAGACCATATAAAATGAATATTTTCTTTTGTAACAGAAAATTATAAATTATTTTATAAGTTGATAATAATTTTTTATCAATTATACCAAAATTTAATGTTATTTATTTAGAAAATTTACATTTTTAATTATAATAATAAACTAATTGTTATGATTATTATATATTTGTGTGTTCAAGATTAATAAAAATAAATATTTATAAAATTTATTATTTCATTTAAAATAATAATAAAAAAATTTGTAATTTATTTTTATTTTAAAAAATTTAAATCAAATATTAAATTATTAGGAATTAAATTGATTTGTTTATCAATTATCTCAATTTTGAAGTGTCCAAAGACTATTGAATATGAAATTCGGGCTTAGTTGGCATGAAATATTTTGAAAGACCACGAGACATAGTTTCAATTAAAATTTTGTATTGTTCGCACAAAATTGTTAGTTAGAATTATTCATCGCTATTTGTATCAAATTTAAAAAGGTGACATAAAAATTTTGAACTCTTATCCAAATAGGAACCTGAGGCCTAATTGAATATTGGATTTAGTAATGAATAAAGGATCTTGATTAAAGAGAGACAAAAATAAAGATATCCGAACCTAATTTTCTCATTCTGTTGGAAATATTTCAAAATTATTGTACATAAATATTGCTAATGTGCCTATTAATTTCATACTTTTATCAAGTTAAAAACGGGTTGCACACCATTAGATAAGATGTTATCTTTCAATACGATCGAAAAAACCACTCGTATCGCCATAGTTAAATATCTTTAAAGTATAAATACTGTTCCTATTAATTTTCTTTTCTATGATTTTAATACTAGGAATCAGAAAGCTTAATTTGAGAAGATCTTTATTAGTTTTATTAGAAACTGTTAATATAGTTATTTTATATGTCATTTGATAATTTGTAAGAATATCTAAGCTAAAAAATTATATTGTCAGTGGTTTAATATAATTACTTTATATTAGATAAGAAATTTTGCAATCAGTGGGTGATTCATGCTTATGGTACAAAACAAAATATTAGGATAAAACAGGCTTAAAAAAATTGGTGATAAATATTGTCAGTGTAGTTTCGATTGGACATAAAAATGTTTGTGTAATGCCCCAAAATTTTGAAATTTCATGAGAGTATTTTTAACGCGTGTGTACAATATTTTTTTATACTGGTTACAAGAGTTGACTTGTTTAAAAATATAACCTAAGTTTTATAATTTCAAGATGTTAAAATTTGTAAATTTAATTTAATATAAAATTTAAGAATTTATAACAAAGAATTAAGGCAAATAAATGTATAATGGCATTAAAATCACTAAAATAATAAAATTTAATATTTTGACTAATAACAGTAGTAATGATAATGATAATAATAATCATATTAATAATAAGAGAGAAACTCTCTTGAGTCTAGGAACTTCTAGAAAATAATTCTTTGTCCATAAGCTTTGTTTTAAAAAGCAAAAGAAAGGGGGAGGTCGGAAAGGGAAGAAGGGGGAAAACGGTGTGGGTCTTGCTGCCGACCGATGATGCAGACCGCCGGTGATGACCCTGCTGCCATCATCTCCGATCGTCGGTCAGCCAAGTCACAGTCTCCTTCCCTGTGGCATTGTGGGTTACCTCACAATAGCCCCGACTTCTCTTCCACAACCGGAGGCTACCTTCCCTTTTTTCGGTGTCATACAGCCACCACCGGTGAGATCAGTAGCACCGACGAATTTCAAGGAGAAGGTGCTCGCCCCGACTGCCACCGTTCACCTCCAGTCGCCGGCCATGAACGGATCGAGAAATAAGGGAGCTGAGGGTCTATGACAGCCTTCGACTAAACAGCAGGGTGAACAGGCGCGTGACCACCGAAAGCAACCTCCTGAGGCTCCGATCTCCACTATGGTAGTATCAACATACTCCGACAGAGCTCCTGTGAGCCTCCGGTGAGGTCGTGATTAACAGAAATGAAGAAAAAAAAATGTCGAAAAATAGGTAAGTGACTACCAAAAGTACCTTTGTGGAGTTGGTTCTTAAAATAAATATTTTAAGATTGTTTAGTTTTCCATTAAATGTTTATTGCTGTGTGGATGGTGTTTGTATAATGTATTTGTTGGTTGAGTTTACTTATTTAATATTAAATTCTGGTTGTTAATGTTTTGATTAATAATACTAAAACCTAGAAATTAATTAAATGTTTTTAAAGATAAATTAAGTAGGCAACCTAAAGTAAAGGAAATAATTTAGTTTAGCTTTAGTGTGTTAACAAACTAAAGGGTTTAAATCAACGAAATTTCAGTTCAGTAAACTAACTTTGTATTATTTAATAGACGTGGTTTATAAATTGGATTAGGTGCAGTAACCAAGGACTAAATCCTTCTTATATTTAGTTGAATTGACTGATTGGAATTAATGATAGACTCCCGAAAAAAAATAAGAAATTAATTAAGGTATATAATTCTGAATACATAGAGTTAAAGTTAGAAAGCATCAAGTAGGTATTAAATACGAAATATAGGGAATTGATTATGTATGTATGACAAATGGGATAAGTATATGATCCCTCGGTAACACCTACTTAGATTAGGTTGGGTTATGTACTCAGACTATGATAAATGTACACATACATCTACAAACACTTTTATATATATATATAAAGGGATGGCTATGTGAATTAGATTCATCTGTGTAAGTAATTAAGATGGTTGATAACCATATATAAGTATGCATAATTTATCTTTATTGCTATGATACAAATAATGCAACGTATGAGATATGGTTAAAATTGGCGATACCATGCTTTATGACGATAAAACCATAGATATGGAAAATAAGTACTGCTGACATATATATATGATACAACCTATTTAATTTAATGATTTTATGTTTGCCCTTAGTCAAATTAGCCAGGAAATTTGAGAAACGGAATAAGGTTGGGTGGAGTTAGCAATTAAACACCTAATAAATAGAAGAACACAAATAAACACCTAAAGCAATTAAAGTCCAGTTTGCAGAAAAATTATAATAGGCTGGGAGGAGTTAGCAAATAAAAGTCCTTAAACTGTAAATCTGAAATTTTATAAGGATGATTTACACAAAAGGAAATGCTTAATTCAACAATCCCATACATGGAATGCATCCATCAAGCACCATTTATTGAAACTTTTAAGGATATGTATGATTTGGATAGAACACTGATAGCAAAAATCCAAAGCTATTTTAATGGTTATGCAAGGAAGAAGTAAGGTAACGCCAATTGCATCAACTTTCCTTCTCTAAAAGTTTTATATTTTTTATGTTATTCCCTGCATCTCCTTTGATTAAGCCTAGCTTTTTTGCTGATGTACAACAAGGGGGGAAGGGGATGATGGACAAATTACCAGATAGTAGGAATTAATTATTGGATGAAGGCATTAATTCTAAATTTTCTGTTCTACATTCTAATGGATTGAATGGTCTAAACACATCGTTATATTATGTTATCTTAAAATCTAGATGTCTTGTGAGAGGTAGGATTAGGAACTTGCTAGTATTTATGACAAAATCTCAAAGGATTACAATTACCTAGTGATTAATTCTTTTGCTATCCAGTTTTGTTACATATGATTTCATTTATAGTTACAATTGATCTTGTGGCCATTTCATTGTATCTGCTTAATTGGTTGGCTAGTTTGCATCAATTCAAGTGTCTGACTTATTTCTATTTCACTTCTTTAGGGAAAGAGATTCAGACTGAGATGGGAAGGTCAATTTCAAAGAATTCTTTCATGGGCTCTTCGACTTAGTGAGAAATTATGATGAAGAGGGTCACAATTCTTCACGTCTCTCTAAAGATACGATGGAGGCCCCAGCTAAGGTGTTGTTTTCTCAGCTAGACAAAGATGGTGATGGGTAACCTTCCTGAATCTATAAATAGATTCAAATCATTATTCCTTGAATATTTAGAAGTTACATTAATTATTAAACTTGGCATTGGCCCTTATAGATATTTGTCAGACACGGAGTTACTATCAATAATTGGGAAGCTTCATCCATCAGAGCATTATTATGCAAAACAACAAGCCGATTACATCATATCACAGGTAAAATGGGGAATGGTCAAATAAGTCCATAGATGTTGAAAATATAAAATATGAATTCTGTGTTTTCTTTAAGCACATGTATCAGGAATTTTTGTCATATGCCAAACAAATGCTGCCCTCAACTATGACATTGTTGGTGCCACTTAGATCAACTAATAAATGAGAAAGCAAATGAGAACAAACCATTATAGTCCCTTAATGATTTTATCTGCAACTATAACTTGCCTTTCACCAAAGTATTAGGTAGAATTTGAACTGAATATTTGCCTATGATTTTGATCATTTAGGATAAATGGATGTCAAATGATGGTTTCCTAAGTTATTAGGTTTGATATAAGAGTCACTAATTTCCAAGACTTATCTCTTTGCTTAAGGTATAGGAACTTCTCATCAAGATGTTCTCAGTGCATCACAAAGTCTACCTTTGCTTTATGATAGATTGTTTTCCTGAGTGTTAGGGTTATGGAATGCCTTATTATCCTGGACTTTTTCTATATGGATCAGATTTTGGGATGTAGTTACTAGATCTAGCCTCGATCTAAATAACAATAGGCAATTGATTCTTTTTGCCTTTGCTAGGTCCCTCATGACAATAGGCAATTAATTCTTTTTTCCTTTGCTAGGTCCCCCATGTTTGTGGACGTGCATGTTTTTCATGGCTTGTTCTTTTATATGATCTTTAGTCATGCAGAAGTTTAGTTTATATAGGGCCTTCGGTGTAAGTTTCTTTTCCTTTGTTTTTTATTTTTTTCAATAATTCAGTAGCTAATTTCTCTAAATTCGCTGCTTTTCAATGTCCATCTTGTTGTTTCATGAAAGGCATAGCTTGTTTATGGGTGCTGTTATTTGGTCTTATTTCATGTGCCCAAAACCCATTCTCAATAATAATGTTGTTGATCTTTTGGTGGAGTTGCTTATTATTATTATTTTTTTCCACAGATGGTATAATTGGCATTGGCATTGCTGTAACAACTGTGGGAGTGGTTGCTAGTGGCATTATTGCAACTCTTGCACGAAGAAATTATCTTCCTTTTTTTGAATATATTGTTTTTATACATACTTTCTTATTACAGATGCTAATCGGCTCATGGTGGTGGTTCTGCTTTCCAGTGATTTTAGCCACACTATCTATTTGATCGTTATTTTATTTAGATGACACTATTTATACTAATTAGTACAATAATATTTGTTATTTTATTATTTCATGACAGATTAAGGATAATATTATGTAATGTTTCAAATTATTATCTATATATGTGTATTTTGAAACATATTTTGATTTGGAATCAATATATATTTATATGTGTGAGATCATTGTTGTTTACAGGTTGAAAATAAATAAATAACGATCTTTGTATACAGGACTAAAATTTTAAAATACAGCAAAAGAAAAATTCAATTAATAATTTAGCGACGGATTTGCGACAGATTTAATATGTAAAATATATAACTTCGAAAATAATTAGCAACTAAATTAGCGACAAATATTGCGTCGCTAAATTTTACACTAAATTTTAATTTAGCGATGGAAAATTAGTTGCTAAATATTATTATTATAATTCTGCGACTAATTACGAATATAAATTAGCGACGAAAAAAAATTGCGACAAAATATATTAGCGACCGAATTTGAAATCCGTCGCGAATATATTCGCGACTGGCCTATTAGCGACTGTTCATCGCGGCGTCGCTAATTTTAATTAACGACGAAAAAATGGTATTTAGCGACGAAATTTTCCGTCACTAATTTGCAGTTTTTTTGGTGTATGTTCATTAATTATAATTACATTATTACTATCTTGTCATGTACTTTTAAAAAAATAGGAAAAATAAAAGTATGTCTAATTATAAATCGAGAATTTGCAAATATGGCATGTCAACCCAAGTTGGCTTGTAGAAAACTTCCTTTGTAATTTTTGTTTTTTTCTTTTGATGTGGAATTAAAATATTAATCCGTAATATTATAATACATTTGTTTTGTCTTATGATGCTATTTAATTATTCAGTTTATTATTACACTTGCACTAGTCCTAGCACCCCTAGCAGGTTGGATGTCTAATCCTTCCACTGTAACTCATCCAGCTATTTCTGGGGGTGGCCTTGCATAGCTGCCTTAAAGAACTAGGCCTATGGGAATTTCTGATGAGGTAATTTCGTTGTGTTTCAATGTGCTCCCTTATGCACACATGGATTGGTCAATTGGTTTTTATTTTCATGAAATTGTAATGTTTTGTTGTTTTGGCTGAAGTTATCTGTACTTTTGATCCTTATCTCATTCTATAGGTTAATTTTCTTGTTAATGTGCTGCCAGTATCATTTCCTGGACATGCTTATAGTCAGACTTTTAATGCACCAGATGACTTGCCAAAGATTGTTGCACGGCCTTTGCAGTAACTTATTATTGCAGTAATACCTTTTCTTATGTTTAAAAGATGAGAAAATGATTTTATACTCCATGGATATTAGTCAAATCCATATGTTGAATAAATACTAAATGGATCTTTGTGTTCTTAGGTATTTTCAAGCCATGACATATATGCTTCTTCATTGATATACAAATTGGACAAGGAACTTATAGTAGTGTATACAAGGCTCATCACTGAATATGTGTTTAAGAAATATTGTTAGTATTCTTAATGTTTTTATTTAATTTATTTATTTAAATTTATTTTTTATTATTTATCTTGAAATATGCTTGCATGTCATGTCATTGATTTTGTCTTACCGCTAATTTTTGGTTTACATTACATTATCTTGTAATCATATATTTTTGGCAGTTAATGGCTCTTCCATGGATGCAATCTCTCAAACTTTCTTTCCTGTCAATCATGAGTTTTTATATTAAAAAATGTCATAATTTTTAGTGATGGATTCGCAACGAATAGGACCGTCGTTAATTTTTTTACTTATGGGTAAATTTAGCAACGAAAAATGGTTTCCGTTGCTAAAATTAGCAACGAAAATAAATATCCGTTGCTAAATTTAGCAATGAAAATTTATATTTCGTTGCTAAAATTGACCAATTCACCGAATCTTGCATTGTTGAATTTAGCAAGGGAATTCAATTTTTGTTGCTAAATTTAACAATGGAATTCAGTTTCTGTTGCTAAAAATAGCAATTGCCAAATTAGCAACCAAAATTTTTGTTGCTATTTTTAATTAGCAACAAAAAATTGATATTTTTCATTGCTAATTTCCGTTGCTAATTTGCAATTTTCTTGTAGTGTAGGAAAATTTTCTCTTCTTCTCAAAATATAGTTATCTCCATATAAAAATATTTATAGATATAGATATGATAGATCTCTAGATGATAGTATGTCTACTTTTGGTTATTATATGCATATAGGAAGAAACTCAATCACTTGGAGGGGCAATAAGCATAGTGTAAAATATATAGTTATGGCTTAGGGTTTCTATGAACTTCTATGGTTAAAAAGTTACTAAAAGAACTAAGATTGTCTATAGTGAAGATAAATTATCATTGTACTATAACAATAAGGCTACTCCCAGTATGTCACATAATCCAGTATAGCATGATCCGACAAACCATATTGAAGTTAATAGACACTTTATCAAAGAAAAGCTGACAAGTAGTGTTTTAAGTTTGTTCCATATGACGTCGAATAAGAAGTTAGTTGATGTGTTTACAGAAGGACTTAGCAATCATACTTTTCATACTTTGGTTTGTAAGTTAGGTATGTGTAATATCTTTGCACTAACTTGGGGATTGTTAATGGACTTAGTGTTGATGTGGTGTTGATGTATTCTATCCTAATTAGATTTTTTTCCTAGTTAGTATTCTTTTTCAGTTAGGATTATTTTTCTTATAAACTTGTGTATATTCATTGTAATCATATCAGTGAATAAATAAATTAAATTTCCCTCAACTCTTCACTTTTTCTAACTTTTAGGAGTTTTTTTGCTTTTGGAGGTCGATTTTATTTCTATTTTAATGTTTTTAGTTTTAAAATGTCAAAATTGGAAGAATATTGAACGATGCAAGGTTTTTCTTTCAATCTTTTACTACTTTTGTATCCATTGTTTGAAAAGATTAGAGGTCTACAACTTCTTTCACCATAAAAAAGGCAAGAATTTGACTTGTATATATTTTTATACTAATTTTTTACAATTTTGCACTGTATATAATAGAAATGTGTGCCAAATTTGAGTAAACATTTATAGGATAAACTAGGAATTTATTTTCTTTAATTTTATGCTATATATTGTTAGAATGGGTTTTAGTTTGTAATATATATATTGGCATGTTGTTTCATGAATTTGGCAACTTGTTCTTATTTTTAGAATCTTGATTTTTGTTTCTGAATCTTTTTTTTTCATTTTTATTTTCTTAGCACTATCTATGTGTGATGGATGGTTTATTAACATTGATTATAATTTTTGTTTGGAATACATATTTGTTTTTTTATTTGCTTGGTTTGTCATATATGCTCTTTTTTAATTTGCCACAAACAATTAAAATTTTTTTTTTGCTTTTAGTATATCTTTTTCTAAGACCTATATGTATTCATATCATGCATTATCACATGTTATTGGGTCACTGACTGCCAATAATATAATAAAATAGATTATTTTTACACACAATAACTTGTTGATTCTTACATTTACATACACACACACACACATACACATGTGTGTGTGTGTGTGTGTATGTGTGTGTGTACACACACACACACACATATATATGTATGTATGTATGTATGTATGTATGTATGTATGTATGTATGTATATGTGTATGTATACATGTTTGTGTGTATTCAATCTAGTGGGTCAAAAATTATAACAATATATATATAATTCATTCACATAAAAATATGAATAAGTGCAAATTTTTTTAAAGTATTGAAATCAATACAAATTTGTTATTTAAATTTATTCTTTTAAATGTGCTAAATTATTAAAAATTCTATATATTTGTAAGGTCCTAATATGTACCCTAATAGTAATGTATCATGTCTAAGGTGCATTTGAAAGTGAACATTTTGAGTTAAATGTATTTAAGTGTGGTTAAGGGCATAATGGTAATTAATTTAAAAGACATGGTAAATTGGTAATTTGCTCATTTTTGGTATAGACATGCATAATTACATGAGATATGGATTAGAATGTATCAATTGCTTATTATTATTATTATTATTATTATTATTATTATTATTATTATTATTATTATTATTATTATTATTATTATATGATAATACGAGAAATTAAAGAAGCTTAGCGATTTTCATGTCATGCAATTTAGCATAGACATTTTGTTTAGTTATACTTCATTTTATGAGTTTAATGCATGTGTTTGTGTTCATTTTATTATGTTTTGTGTTACTTTTTATGTTCTCATTTGTTTTGTAGGCTATGTGTATCTAAATGGATGATTTAAAGCATAAAAGAGGAATTTTTATTGAAAAATTAAAGAGAAAGAATTTATAGAGGTTTTAGAGCCTGTGTCGACTTGTGCCAACATCTGTCGACTCGTTACAGTGACTTAAGATGCCGATTCATCCCTTGCTGAATCGAGTCATGAAGCAATTGAAAGTGTACTGACTCGTGATCATGATGCCAACTCATTACAAAGTTTGTTTATGTCGAGTTGTTACCAAAGCCAACCAATGCAACCTTTCACGTGCGTTTTCAAAATTACACCCCTCTTCGAAAAGGCATCATTTAGGACACCTTTGGGCCTATAAATACAAAAAAGATAACTACATTTTTTAGATAAAAAAATTACCAAGTAATTTCCAAAACAATTAGAAAAGATTATGAGAAAAAAGAATACACTAAGGAAAAAGAGAGATCAAAAGAGGTCATTCAACATTCAAGTATTATTCTGAAGAAGTATTGAGGAGTCACCACTATTCTTTATTCTCTTTCTCTTTAGGTCTTTGCTTGAAATCATTCTCTTCCTTGTGTTTATTATTTTGACAACATGTATTTAGGCTGATTTGTTTGTTAGAATTACAAGTATGAATTGATCTATATGAATACAATTATCTTATTTCATACATGAATGATTTAAGTTCAATTGGGCACTCAACTTGTTATGTATGATTCATCACCATATATAACGTGTTAATCAATTTGTTCACAATGAGAATTGGGGCATTTTGGTGGAAAAACAATTGAATTTACTTAAAATCTAGAAATCACTTAGGAGACAAGGATTTCACTTTGAGAAATTAAAGAATAGGCATAGAACTTTATGGTTTTCATCTATCTCCACAATGACATGAGAGTGCTTGTGGAGTCTAGATAAGAATGACCTTATTTGACAATGAGAATTGGACTTAGGGATAATAGGTCTTATTCTTTAATCATTTCATGTATATGTGTTTTATTAAATCTTTATTTGATCAATTTAAGACTTGTAATTCTAATATCTTATTTGATTATTAATTTGGTAGTTATAAATTTAGATTAGATTATTAGTTTAATTTAGTAAAACTTTAGTATAAACAAATTCACTCAAAGTTATTATTGCCTATCCATCTTACTATATATTTGGTTAATAAAAAAACAACTTTTATATATATTGATTCCCTGCATTTGACATCTTACTTACTCTAAGTTTTAGAGACTATGGTAATAAAATTTACACCGCGGCAGATTTAAAGTGGAATTTGTTATAAGTTAACACGTGGACCAATTAGAAGTCAACTTGTGTTTTTCTAGAAGCTAAATGACTTGAAGAAAAGAGAAGAAAATGCTCAATCTTGCAAACATGAACTAAAATTAGTGAAGAACAATATATAGTACAAGATGTGAGATCTTTAATCGAAACAACAAAACAAAAAAACAAATTAAAACCTATATGCCAAAATCTTTAATAGAAAAATCCTCAAGTTTCTATCAAATTAAGAGAGGGTAAATGAAATTAAAGGTGAAATGAGGATCAAAATGTCAGAATTTGGTGGTATAGATGAAAAATCAAGTGATAAATGAAGGAATAGAGCTCGGTTTTAGAAGAATTAGGTAAGGAAGGAAGAAGGACATGAAAGAAAGATTAGGAATAGTTGGCTGTGAGAGAGAAGAGGAGAGACAAAAGAAGTGTGAAAACACGAGATGGTGAGAAAAAAAGATAGAGGTGGCGAGGCAGGTGGTGGTGATGGTGATGGATGGCCAATAACTCTAGTTGAAGAAGATGAACGACAGAGAGAGAGAGAGAGGGAAGATGTAGGTTGCAAAGGGAGAAGAGCAGAGAGAAATAGGAAAAATGTTTTTATATATAGGGCAATAAAGAATATTAAGGTTTTTTATATTTAGGGTTTTCAATATTTCAAGACATACCAAATTAATTTTGTGGGGAATATTTTTACCTTTGAACAACTCCCTATGAAATTGTCTTGTACCATCGGGAAATTCAATATTTCCTGACGGTAAAAACTATTTTTGCAAGGAATATTTTAGCCTTTGAATAATTCCCTACGAACTTGTCTAGTGTCATTGGGGAATTCTATATTTTTCGATGGTATAAACTAATTCCATAAGGAATATTTTTGCCTTTGAACAATTCCCCACTGAATTGTCTACTACCGTTGGAAAATTCAATATTTCTCAACGATAAAAACAAAATATGTAGGAAATATTTTTGCCTTTTAATAATTATAGACAAAATTGAATTTCCTAATAGCACAAACTGATTTCATAGGAAATATTTTTGCTTTTGAACAATTCTCTACGAAATTGTCTAGTACTATCGAGAAATTCTGTAAGGAATATTTCTTGATGGTAAAAACTAATTTCGTAGGGAATATTTTTGCCTTTGAACAATCCCTTATGGAATTGTCTAGTATCGTTGGGAAATTCAATATTTTCCGACGATACAAACTAATTCGTAAGGAATATTTTTCCCTTTGAACAATTCCTTATGGAATTTTCAAATACTGTTCGGAAATTCAATATTTCTCAACGGTATAAACTAAATCCTTAGGGAATATTTTTGCCTTTGAACAATTCCCTGTGGAATTGTCTAGTACCATTGGAAAATTCAATAATTCTTGATAGTACAAACTAATTCCGTAGGGAATATTTTTTCCTTTGAAAAATTCCATACAGAATTATCTAGTACCATTGGGAAATTAATATTTTCTGATGATAAAAACTAATTTTGCAGGGAATGTCAATATGTTTTGCCTTCGAACAATTTCCAATGGAATTGTCTAATATTGTTGGAAAATTCAATATTTTTGGACGGTACAAACTAATTCCATAGGGAATATTTTTGTCTTAGAACAATTCCTTACAGAATTATCTAGTACTATTGGGAAATTCAATATTTCATGATGGTAAAAACTAAATCCATAGGGAATATTTTTGCCTTTGAATAATTCCCTATGGAATTGTCTATGACCATTGGGAAATTCAATATTTCTCAACGGTACAAACTAATTCCGTAGGGAATATTTTTGCCTTTGAATAATTTTTGAGGGAATTGTCTAGTACCATCAAAAAATTTTCTACAAAAAACTTCTCTTTGTCGGCAAATTTTGTTAGAAATTTTTGCGGTAAAATTTATGTTTATTTTTACAATAGAAGACTAAGGATTTTTTTCTGTCGTAAAATACATTATTTGCCTAAAATTTTAGTTACAGAAAGTAAACTTTGTCAGTAAGTGACAACAAAATTTTATTCTATAGGAAAATTATCTCAGTAATTTTGCTATTTTCTTGTAATACGAGTAATAAATTGTGCTTATATAATATATATATGTGCTTGATAGTGAGTATTTGTTGTTGCGGGTTGGTGTTGTTAATGGTAGCTATGGTTTTGGTTGGCTTGGGTATGTGAAGGTGGGTTAAATGGGATTTTTATGTTAGTGTATGAGGTTGAGGCTTGATTTCCATCTCTTCATGAAAAATTTAGGTGATTCCTCCATTCGGGATTGTAATGATTGCTAAATGGATCATTTCTCTTGTAATCATTCAAGGCATTCACTTTTCCCATTCCTTAAGTGTGTGGCTCAATTGTCCTTGCATCACTACCCGAATTTTCTCCCCCAAATGTATTACCCTCTTAACTAATTGCTAACACATTTTGTACTTTTAGTCTATTTAACTCCTTCTTTAATAGATCCAATTGAGCTTTTAGCATAGCCACATCATCCACAGTGTGGACTTCTTGTCTCTTCATCAATGCTCTTAAACTAGACCATTGAGCCTCATTCATAGCCACTTCATCAAAAAGCAAAAATGCTTCCTTTGGGACTTTGTTTATGAAGCTTCTCCCTGAGGTGGAATCCAATAAAGACCTTGTAGTTAAATTACACACGGCATAAAATGTTGACATCAACTGATGCATCGTGATCTCATGATGAGGATAACTTTTCAACAACCTTTTAAACCTATCCCAAGCTTTATGGAATGTTTCATCATTTAATTACTGAAAGTTGTAGATGATATTCCTTATGCTTGCCATCTTAGTGGGTGGAAAAAATCTTAAAAGAAACCTCTCCTGCATTTGTTCCCATAAATGAATAGATTGGCTCGGTAACATAGACAACCAATCTCTTGCTTTCCCTATAAGAGTGAAGGGAAAAGCTTTAACCTTATAGCATCCGTTGTCACACCTTGAATTTGGACCGTATCACTGATCTCCAAAAAGATATCTAGATGTTGTGCTAGGTCCTTTATATCTAATCTCGAGAATTGATTTCATTGAGCCATAGTGATCGTTGCCAGTTTCAGCTTGAAATATTGTTATCGAGGAAGCACCACTACCTTATGCCCTTCATTCCATCTTAGAGTGGCATAATCATAGATAGTCCTTAGTTTTGGACCATTATGATTCCCTTTGTGTTGTTGTTGTTGCCCTACTCCTTCTTTTTTGTTAAGAGGCACTTTCGAATTTAGTTGTTCATTCATTTCTTCATTTTGAACTTGTCTTCTTCTCCGGTACAAGGTCCTCTTGATTTTAGGATCAAATGGTGTTAGATGATATGGATGAAGTTTGTTCATACACCTGTTTCGCAATCAATCAAACTTGTAACTAAACATACCAATGTCTCCCCGACAATGGCACCAAAAAATTAGTTATAATGTAGCAAGTGTACCGAATCGACAAGTAATAAAGTGGAATATTTTTAAGACCTCAAGCATCAAACCCTAGGGACGCAATCAGTACAGGATAAATTTTGATTAATTGGTAGAATGTGTTTAAAGAATTTTCCAATTGTTGTTAGTTGTGTGTATTTAGTAATAAAAACAATTAACATAAAAAGATGAATAAATTCCAATATGTTAGTTAAAAAAGAAATTAAAAATGGAAAATATAAGATGTGTGGATTAACAATTACTAAAGACATTGTTCAGGAATCTAATCCTCCCCATTCCCATGCAAGGTTCATTTTAACATAAAATTCATAAATTTTAGATGTGGATCACCCATCTAAACCCCTAGTATCCTATTTCGAGCCTACTACTCTAACTATCCAGTATCCCATTCCGGAGCCTACCCGATAGCCAACATAAGTATGGGTCCCAATACCTAAGTATGACCCAATATCCCATTCTGGAGCCTATTAGTTCAAAACCTATTCATTTTCCTCTTTTTTTTTCTAAAGTTGTAGCATATAAACCCTAGATCTAATAGCTTTAATTTCGAAAATGCCATTAAAACTATAGCACATGTGAAGTAAAATAGAACATGCATGATATAGACATTAAACAAGCATTCATCCATCAACTTGAATAAGATTGGTAACATAAATACTTGTAAAACATACATATCAAGATAAGTTCAAGGGAAAAGAAACATCTAAAACATATATTGAGAAAATAAGTTCATATTCTTTACATGGTTTAGAGGATTCAAAAATCCCCAAATAACAAAACAACTACTCACTAATCATAATGTAAATAGCAAAGAAAAGAGGAAAAGAAATCATAAAACCCATTTGGAAGTATAGATCTGAAGTGCAGCAAGTCCTTCTTTTCTTCTCTAAGCTTTCTCTTGATTTAAAACTGGAACTTTTAAACTATAAACTAACTACAACTGTGTATTTTTGTATTTTTAATGTAAAACTATAATGAAAGTGTGATTTTTACAAGTAAATCTATGTAAACTAATTATAAAAACCCTAATGTTTGAAAAACTACAAGCTAACTTACAAAGAAAAACCTTAAAAATGTAAAAACCTAAAAATATCTCCTTTAAAACCAGATAGGAAGCAGCTTTTATAGTGGTCTAGGATAGCACTCAGCCGAGATAAAAGTCTCAGCCAAGTCCAATTTGTTAAAAGAGTACTATAGCTCAGCACACGGCTGAGACACTTTGGTCTCAGCCGAGTGCACCCTTCTAGATAAGATCATCCTCGAAATCTGTATTGGACGTGGAGGAGACAAATGGTCTCAGTTGAGTCCATTAGTGAAACGGTGCGTTTTGATAATTTGCAAGGCCACGGTTGAGAGAAATGGTCCCAGCCAAGTGCTAGCCTTTGATTCTACACAAAATTTAAAAATACACCAATTAACACTTAAAAACTTCATCCATATCAAAATAATCCTATTTGGCATAAAAAGAGAATTTTAACACTCAAAACAAGAAAAAAACACGCAAAACGAGATGAAAACACAGAAAAAAAATACTAAAAATAAACACTAATTTGGAGTTATCAAGGAGGATTAGAGTACCTTAGCAACAATTTTAGTAATTGATTTATCTTTAATTCTTTTCTCTATTTTCTTAATTTCTTTAATTAGAAATTCTATTAGTAGATTTAATTAACTTTTTTTGTTTAATTCCTTATTTAAAAATATAGAAAATTCATCAAAAATTAGGAAAATTCTTTAGCATACTTTCATCAATCATTTTGCTTGCAAATCTAATCTCTTGGTTATGATAATTTGGGGTTTTGAATTTACTTTTTCCCATATTACTTAGTCGATTCAGTGTACTTTCTAAGTTTCGATTAATGTTTTTGGCACTGTTGCTGGGGATTGGCATTTTTTATGAGTTTTTTATTGATTTTTTTGAATACAAATTAAATCTTCATTACTTATATACAAAGTACATTTAAAAAGTACAAATAAACTTATAAAATTTAAAAATACATAAGATATACGAAACTAATGAAGTTGTCGGAGTATATATCTGAACTTCTTCGATAAAAATAGTGGATAATGGTAACATGCTGTAGACAATCTTGCTTTTAGTAAGAAACTCAATCTATTTGTTGTCTACAGGAAAACTCATTCCAAAAGAATAAAAACTTCTATTAAGGAAGACAATAACCTCTAAATTTGGAGGACAAACTTGCATGATAAAAATTTTAAATTGCATTCAATATTAGCTAAAAGAACCATATTCATGAAAACATCAAAAGGATGAGCAAATACGAAAATTAGATCTAAAACAAAAAAAAAATTGATTTATGTGTTTTTATTTTTCTTTTTCATTCTTTTTAAGTGTTAGTCATGGATGAGCAAATTGCAGCTTGATCAATTAGCACCACATGATCCAGAAATCAAGAAGATACTACATCATCAAAGGAGGAAAATTAAGCCATAAATATAATTCCAGATCCACCTTTCAATGATGTCCCTTTTGAGAATCAACAAGTACCTAGGGAGTAAAAGTTATCTATTAGAAGTTAGGAATTTCCAGCTAGGAATCAATGAGGTAGTTATAGACCAAGAACAATCTGGGACTGTGCTACCCTAGGTGAAATGATAAGTGTAGGACTATTATGCTACCTAAAGTTGTTCAATTTGAGCTTAAATTAATAATGATCGCCATGGTTGAAAGAAACCAATTTTTAAGATCTAAATTGAAGGATCCAGCATAACACTTGGATTTGTTTTTAAATAAGCAACACAATGCAAATCCAAGGTGTATCCACCTATGCTATTCAATTGAAACTCTTTCTATTAACACTCACCAAAAAAGTGAGAGATTGGTTGCAAATGTTGCCTAGCCAATCAATTTTGACACAGGAAAAATTGCAAAAAAAGTTTTTAATAAAGTTTTTCCCACCTATAAAGATTAAAAATATAAGAAACAACATCTACAATTTTCACCACATGAACAAAGAACCATTTCATAAGGCATGGGAAAGGTTTAGACGATTGTTAAAAAGCTATCCTCATCATGAGATTTTTGTATTTGAGTTGATGACTATTTTCTATGCTGGTGTTACTACAGCCATGAGATTAGTGTTGGATGTCGCTTCGGTATAGCTTTATGAATAAACTATCAAAATATGCCTTTTCACTTCTTAATGAAATGGCTGTAAGTGATGCAAATGCAAAAAAGGCAAGGAATTCATAATGTTCATTAGGTTGCTATGTTGAAAGCACAATTAGATATACTTAAAATGGAGTTGAGTGGGTTAAAGGCTCAGAATGTTTCATCCTTATCTCAAAGATGTGGGACATATGAAGGAGGATTTGGAACTAGTGAGTCAAAAATGAATGATTCTTACAATCAAGGGGTTGGGGGTGTAAATGCATTTCATGTTTTCAAAAAGAATGACCCTTATAGCAACTAATACAACTTAAGTTGGAGGAATCACCCAAATTTTTCATGGAGGGAAAGCAACCAAGCCTCATCTTCCTCAAACAACCGAAAACCTTAAGCTTATTATTACCAAAACTCCAACCAAACCATAAATCAACACCAAAGCTATCAACCTCCCCAACCTCAAACACATTATCAAACACCTTTCCCATCTCATCAAGCACACTAAGGTTTCTAACCACCTAGGTTTCAACCAAGGCCACCACCACCTAATCAAGAAAAAAAGCCCAACTTTGAAGAAATTTTTACTAGTTTTATGTCTAGCCAAGCACCATTCATGTCTAACCAAGATTCAAAGTAAAAGGCACAAGAGCAATGGAATTGAAACCAAGATGATTCGATGAGAAATCTTCAGACACAATTGGAACAGCTTGTTGATTCATTATCAAATAGAGCTCAATGAACTTTTTCATCCAATATAGATAGGAACCCAAGGGAAAAAGCCAAGGCCATTACACTTAAGAATGGCAATGAGGTGAGTAATGCTAAAAAAGGTACTTCTTCTCCAATTGTGGTGGAACCAACAAGAGAGGTATGTGATTCTAATCCAAATGCGGTAGTTAATGTTCCAAAAAATATAAATAAAGGTAAGAGCATTATAAATTCTAGTGTGAATGATTTGGATGTAAGTAAGTTGCCATTTCCATCTTTAGCTAAGAAGGAGAAAAAGAATCAACAATTGGCTAAATTCTCAGATATATTTAAGAAGTTGCATATTAATTTGCCATTAGCCGATACTTGTGTTTTTTTCAGGTGACTTATTCCTAATGGCAACTCAATATTTTTCAAACAGTCATCATTGGATATAAATATAAATGGTATAATAGACAAAAATATGCATATTATAATATGATAAATATGAATATAAATATGAATAATATAACATTAACGTATAAAAGGAATAATACTAACATAATAATCATAAATATATTATATAAAGTGTCAAAAATAAATAAACAAATATATATAATAACATAAAAACACGTGATATAAATAAAAGACAAAAAATAAATGAATAAACATATATAAAATAAAAAAAAAGTTAAAAAAGATAATTTTAACCCATGTGTGACCTATGACTACTGAGTCAAAATCACATTGAGTTAGCTCACTCTTAGTACAGATCCTTGCCAAAATATGAGTTTAAAATCCAAAATGGAAACAAGGAGAACAAAGTGAAAATACTCAAAGCATTTAAAGAATAATATTTAAATAATATTTACAAAGAAAATCACTTAAAAGAGTTTAAAATGAGATTTTTAACACATAAAATTATTCACAGTGTCCTATTGTACAATAAACATCTTATATCTAAGTAAAAACAAAGAAAAATTATATAAAATGAAGATAAAATTTATAAAATTTAAAAGTGAATGAATAAATTTAATTTGGGTAGAAAATAAGTCAGGAGTATAAAAGGCTTTATAACATTAATTTCAGTAAGTTTCTCAAAATAAAAAAGGAATCGTAGTGTTCTCAGTACTCTCCTCTATAATTTAATTAGAAAATATTTTTGAAAAAACAAATACTAAAGAGTAGATCTAAAAAACAGTGATAGCAGATAAAGAAAATAGTTAAAATTTCCTTTTTTTCTTGTTTCTTTTTCTTTCTTTCCTTTCCTTTCTCTCTATTTTCTCTCTCTTTTTCCCTCTCTTTCTTTTCTTTTTTTCCTGCTCAAAAGCCACTGCCTTCCAAAGTGAAGAAAATAGGGTTTTTATGCTCTAAATAGCTAAATGACTTGGTCTAAACCCTACTTTTTGTGCCCTTGCCCTACGATTTGATTTTTTGTGCATGAATGCTCGAAATATTTTCCAAAAGGGTCATAAAATGCGGAGAGATCCCAGAATTTTGAATTTCATATATTTTTTAAGAGAAAAATCTTCCTCATTGGGTAACTCTAACAGAAGTCCAATCAAGACCTAGTGTCTATAGTACCCCTTGGTGTTTTGAGTAAAAAAATGTTAAAAATAAAAAAGCAAAAGGTTAACAATTATAGTTTTGTGTGAAAAAATTTAAAACAATAGCAAAAAGGCACCTTTTAAATTTTGTGAGAAAAATTTTAGGGGAATAGCAAAGGGATACTTAGAGTTTTGGGTAAAAATATTTAGAAAAAAAAAATCCAAAGGAATACCCCTCTATATTTTGGGTAAAACAATTTATAGGAATAGTAAATGGGTACCCCTATAGAGTTTTATACAACAATATTTATAAAAAAGCAAATGTGTACCCCTAAAGTTTTGCAAAAAAAAAAAATTAGAGAAACGGTATTGTGGTACAGTTTGGTGTTTTGAACTTAAAAATTTACACAAAAAGCAAAAGGGTACCTCTTACACCTTTTTTGTGAAAAAATTAATAGCAATAAAATAAAGGTACCTTTGGAAGTTTTTGGCTAAAGAATTTAGAGAAAGGCAAAGTAGTACCGCTTTAGTTTTATGTAAAACAATTAGATAAATACCAAATGGGAACCCTTAGGAATCATGGGTGAAAAGCAAAGGAATAATAAAGAGGTATCCTCAGGAATGTTGGCCAAAAGAAATTAGCGAAAGAAAAAAGGGGCACTATTTAAAGTTTGCACAAAAAAATTTATAAGAATAGCAAAGGGGTAGCCTTAAAGTTTTTGTTAAAAAACTTGAAAGGAAAAGGAAGGAGATATCTTTTGAACTTTTTAGCAAAATAATTTAGCAAAAAAGCAAAGTGGTACAATTTGTATTTTGGGTAACAAAATTTAGAGAAAAGCAACGGCATACTTGGAGTTTTGGACACCTCTTATATTTTGGGCAAGAATACTTAGAGGAATAATAAAAGGGTGCCCTTTGGAGTTTTAGGTGAAGAAAAATAAAGGAATAGTAAATAGTACTTTTGGAGTTTTTGGCGAAAAAATTTAAATAAAAAGCAAAAGGGTTTGGGCAAAAACATTTTGATGAAATGGCAAAGGAGTGCTCCTTAGAGTTTTTGGTGATACACTTAAGATGAATAGCAATAGGGAACTACTTTGAGCTTTAGGAGAAAAAATTTAGAAGAATATAAAAGTTTAGTTTTTAGTGAAAAAATTTAAAAAAAAGTAAACATATATCCCTTAGAGTTTTGAGAAAAAAACAATATAAAGAAAAAGTAAGGGGTGCCCTTTGGAGTTTTAGGTGGAAATTTTAAAGGAATAGTAAAGAGTACTTTTTAGAATTTTCGTCGAAAAAATTTGGAGGAAACGTAAAGAGATACCTTTTTTATTTGTAAGCGAAAAAACTTAAAGAAAATACAAAAGGGTGCACTTGGAGTTTTGGGGTAGAAATTTTAGATAAAAATAAAAAAGGTATCCCTCTGAGTTTTGGGCGAAATAATTTATGAGGATAGTAAAAGGGTATCCCCTTAAAGTTTTGCATGAAAAATTTAGAGAAAAACAAATGTGCATCTATTAGAATTTTATACAAAACAAAATTAGAGGAATAGCACAAGGATATTGTTTAGTATTTTAGATGAAAAAATTTAAACAAAAAGCAAAAAGGTACACCTTAGACTTTTGTGCGAAAAAATTTTGAGTAATAGCAAAGGGGTATCCCTTGCTATTTTATGGGAAAAAATTTAAAAGAATAGAAATGGGTACTCTTGGAATATTGAGCCAAAAAATTTAGGCAATAAGAAAGGTGTAATCCTAAGAGCCTTGATTTGAAGGTGATTCCACTCTAATGGCTATACCTTCATTTGAAGGCAATTCCACTCTAGTTGTTATACCTTAATTTAAAGGTGATTTCACTCTAATGGCTATATCTTGGTTTGAAGGCGATTCTACTTCTATGACTATACTTTAATTTAAAGGCAATTCCACTTCCATGGCTATAGCTTAGTTTGAAGGCGATTCCACTTTTATGGCTATACCTTGATGTGAAGGTGATTCTACTTCTATGGCTATACCTTGATGTTAAGGCAATTTAACTTCTGCAGCTATACCTGGGTTTGAAGATGATTCCACTTCTATGGCTATATCTTGGTCTAAAGGCAATTCCACTCTAATGGTTATAGCTTGATGTGAAGGCGATTCCACTTCTACAGCTATACCTTAATTTGAAGGTGATCCCACTCTAATGGATATACCTTGATGTGAAAGTGATACCACTTTTGTGGTTATACCTTGGTTTGAAGGTGATTCCACTCTAATGGCTATACCTTTATTTGAAGATGATTCCACTTTTATGGCTATACCTTGATTTGAAGGTGATTCCACTTCTGTGGCTATACTTTAATTTGAAAGCAATTCCACTCTAGCGGCTATACCTTGATCTAAAGACGATTATGCTTCTGTAGCCATACCTTAGTTTAAAGGTGATTCTATTTCTGCAGCTATTACTTAGTTTGAAGGCAAATCCACTTTTGTGGCTATACCTTGGTTTTTGTAAGAAAAAATGTATATGTTAGAGTTGCTCGGATTTGGAGTTAGTTGTATGACCACTACCCCCTGTAGCAGAAGGAGCACAATTATGGGCGACAATCATAAGGTTGCATTGGTTTATGTAGAATAGCTAGTCGTGTCCCTTTTGTCCTGTATTTACAGTGTTGAAAAGGTTAAATGAGAAATTGTTGGCCCCTATATAGTTCAAGTACAATAATTCATTTAGAATTTGTCATGTGAATGTGTTAGGTTTATCATTCTTTTTCATACGATTGTGACTTGGCCTTTTATTAATTTTGGCTTTTAGCTTTTTAATGTTGATTAATATATTCCAAAGTTGAAAGTAACATGTCAAAGATAAGCATTTTACTAAATAACACAATATAACAAATGAGCAAGTGAAGACAATGTGAAATCCAAAGTAAATCCAAAATAGTAAACAACATCCCAAAATAAACATAAATCCAAAAGTACTAATAGGAAATGTATGTGTAATGAAAGCAAATATAAATGAAATCATCTTCATAAAGTAACAAGTTGGTGGGCCTCATTTAAGTTGTAGTCTATTGAACCCTCTAGAGGTGAAAAGGAGTGGTGCCTTAGGACTAGTGGGCTCGACACATATCCTGGCAATGGTGGGGGAATGGATGGGCTTGGATAAGAGGATCCCGCAAGGTCAACAACAATAGGATGGAGAAACTCAGTAAGGAAACCTACTAGGCATCCCATCTCTTATCGTATACTGGCTAAGTTTGTCCCTTGCACATCTAGATAACACTAGACTGTCCCATCTATGCCTGTGACACAGCTTTAGAAGTTAAGATCAAGCTTCTTTATCCTCTTCTCTAGCTTATTTTGAGCCTCTGTGACCTTACCGTTTGTCATATGTAGCATTGTCTCAAGTGCCTAAATGCTCTCCCTAACCTTTTGAACACTAGTATCAACCTGCTAGATCCATATCTCTACCCTATCTATGTCAATGATCAACTGACACTAGTGAGCCTTGATGTCACTAAAGCTCTTTTGATAGAGCTTGTAGTGTTGGGCTTGCTCCTGAAGTATCACTTGGATGTCGACCGTCATGGTAGTCTGAGCCACCTTTATAGTTTGAAGACTCTATAATATAACATCCCAAGGAGCTGTATGCATGTCTATTTACGGTGGCGGAGGCATTGAGGATGATGTAGCACTAGGATGGCCATAGTCCTAAGGTAAAAGATCATGCTAGAAGGTAAGGAAAACCTGTGTACCATATGCCTCAGCTAGCCACTAGTAGGCCTCATCTACAACATAATCAGGAAAAGGTACCTCTTCTTCTCTGAGTCCTAGGCCTAGTGTGTCTTCTATCTATTAGTTTATATCTCCTTATCAAGCTATGCCTGCTAGGGCTCATCCTTTGGTGCATGAGTCGAATGGAAAGCCCTAGACATCTCCTTAAGGGTCAATAGTCTAATCCCATAAGGTGCGATATCATCCTCTTTAGCCAAGCACATGTCAAATGCTGCCTCTCTGTCCAAGTAAATACCCTTACCAGCTAACAGGCCCATCATATGCTCAGCCAGTCCCTCTACTAGAAACAACCGGGTGACTAGGCCTCTTATCACCGTCTCTTGTCCTGGTTGATGCTATACTCTCCTCAAGTTCTCCAATATGGCATGGCTCAAGTCCACCTGTTTACATACAATTATTTCCCATAGGCTATAGATCTCAATCGTATTAATGGCCCCTGAACTACCTGTCCTCCCCAAGTACAAGCAAGAAAGCACCCTCTAAAGATATCAAAACAATTGTGACCTTAGTATGGTGGATTTTGCGCTCCTCTAACTATAGACAATCCTTAGGTATGCTATGGCCTCCCATATGTGTGGTAAAATGGACCTGTCTAAACAGACTGCATTCTCCTCTGTCGATAAACCCAGGATCTTAGCAAAGCATCTATGAGTCATAAACATAAGCTGGACCAATAAATGGTAGGTGATGATGCCCTCCTTGGTGTCTAGCCTCTACTGACCTAAGTAGTGGAAGGTGACCAAAAACTATTGAGTCATCTCAGGGTAGGTCCTATAAGCTGTTACTTAAAACTGAATCCATCTCACCTGAGTCAAGAGCTCATTAGCGTCCTCCAATAGCCCCAAGTGTTCCAACAGTCCTCTGGATATAAATTGACTAGGTAAAATGTAGACTCTGGCCAATGCCCAGTACCTAGCCATATGCTCCTATGTCATCCATATTGGCTACGGGGTCCACGATCTACGAAAAGCAAATTTATTTAATTAGTCATAATGTTCATGGACTAGTGTTATTTAGGTGTCAGTGCCATTCATGTGAAAATTTCATCAGCATTTTCACTTAAAAAGCTTAAACCCAAACCTACACAAAATTTACCTACGGGGCCCACAGCTAAATAACACATAATCCAACCTAACCTGCCACTAGGTGTCTAACAATCATGCAATGGTTCATAAAATAAACACATATACATATATCCTATATTATCATCTTATTATCATTATAATTATTATTACGCATACATTTTATTTATATCATTATTATTATATGCACATTCCT
Organism: Excoecaria agallocha; assembly: GCA_037975025.1. Lineage (NCBI taxonomy): Eukaryota > Viridiplantae > Streptophyta > Magnoliopsida > Malpighiales > Euphorbiaceae > Excoecaria > Excoecaria agallocha. The sequence goes on from CM075809.1 coordinate 8,600,431, forward strand.
ATATAAGCATACATACGACCAACACACATTATCGCTCTACGCACTTATGATATTATCACATTTTTTTCTCTTTTTTTAGTATAACTATATTATTCACATACATATGCCATATATTCCTCTACTTTCTCTCTTTTTCTTTTTCTCCCTTTTTTTCACCACGTGCTCACTATAATTAAAAAATCTAACATGCATTTATTTTTAAATTACAAAATAAAAATATTTTACCAATATGCACAAAAATATATCTAAAATTAATTGTAACTCATGCATTCCAAGTCTAAATTCATTTCTAAATAAGGCATATACCGACATAAATTATAGTAACACAAATATTTCTAAATATAACATAAAAGGCAACAACATGTTCTCCACACTTGCACTAACATATGTATTCCATATCAAATTTTATGTCTAAAGAAAAACAGAAAAAAGCTAGCAATATCACTATATTCACAATCATAACATAATTCATCATCATTTTAACACTATTTTAGTCTCATTCAGTGTATGAAAGAAGGGGGGAAGTCAAGAAACATACCTTTTTAGCTCACAAATGAAAATTCAATGAAAACGCACAAATGAGGTATCCAAATGCTTACTACATGAAAACCTAGCAATCTACTGAATCGAATTCATGAAACCATAACTTGTAAGCAAGAAAAGTGTAAAATATTAGGGTTAGGGCATTTAGAATCGCAGAAAGAAGAAAAGAAGATGAAGGAAAGAAAGAAAGAAGGAAAAAAAATCGCTAGTGACCGGTGTCTAGCAAGTGTACTAGATCGGCTAGTAATACAGGGAAATATAGATTAAAACCCCACAATATCGTACCCAAGGGAACATGAATTGCTAAAGATAATATCTATGTATGAATTAAATTAATCTGAGATTGTTTGCCAAATGTTTTTGATTTAAAAGAAAAAAGTAAACAAAATAAACAATGAAACAAAACAAAAGCTAAAACATGAATTAAAAACAAAGCAATAACTGGAATTCTCTTGCTAAAGAAACTATCCACCTTAACTTTCATTGTAATGACTTAAATTCAATATAAACACCAGTGATTATGGAAAAACTAGTAATAAAGCAAGATATCTTTATTCAAGTATATCATTCTTAGTATTAAACTCATAGACAAATCTAATACTTAGCATGAAAATCTAGTTTTAACTTCCTAAATATTCATTGAAGCCTTTATCAAGTGATTCAACTCCAATTCATTCTTAGTTCTTCCTCTCTTAGTATTAACCAATAAAATTCACACATAATTATCTCATATTTTGGATAATAATCATGCATAAATATTTAAGAGTTAATCCAAGAACATGCAAATCATTAACTATGTCAAAACCAATTTTTAGTTATTTATTCAATAAACTATCAATCAATCTTAACACAATCAAAGATAAGAATATGCTTAAAACTAAGAAACAATCAATCGATATTGAAATTAAGCTCAAAATAAAGTCATAACAATGAAAATATAAGATTTCAAGAATTCATTAGCAAAAGAAGAAAAACTACTTCCTAACCATAATTAAAAACTAAAGACAAAGTTGAAAAGAAAAATAAAAACAGAAAAACTAGAAAAAAAAAGTAAAACTAAAACTAAAGCAATTAATCCCTTTTAATCCCTAATTGATCCAACTAATTCCTCTTTATTTGGTGTTAGAGTTGTCTATTTATAGGCAAAATATGTTGTTGAAGCCTTCTAAACTTCCCAAATTGGAGTAGGAGAAGAATCCTTCTTGAATTGGAGAAGATCGCAAATCCTTCGTTGTATGGGAGAGCTTGCACGTGGCCACGCCTCTTCCTATGTAAATTATCACGTGGGCACGGGTTGAATATTAAGAGGGACACACGTGGGCACGGGTTGATCTTCCTTTCCTTGCACGTGGCCACGGGTTGCTTCATTGTTATTAATCATGTGGCCATGTGTTGCTTAGTTCATTTTCATACATGGCCATGTGTTATTTTCTTCTTCAATTCACGTGGCCATGGGTCTTTCACTACTCACCTTCACGTGGTCACGTGTCTCTTGCTTCTTTCTCACAAGTGGCCATGGGTTCATTCTCTTATAACTTTACGTGGCCATGCATCGAACTTCTGGACCTCATGATCACTAATTAACATAAATTTTCCAATTTCCCAGTTTTAGCCCAAATCTTCTTGCCTTTTTACAATTAAGTCCTTTTTCTTACAAATTAAACCTGAAAAACACCAAAATTTATAATTAACTCCAAAAATATAAAATTAACCAATTACTCTCAAATCTAACCTAATTAACACAAAATTAACCTAATTAAACACCTAAAAACATACTAAAAATACTATATAAATCACCATTATCAGCTAGGATTTTATAGTTCATAGGTTTGCATGGGCATACAATGGGTTTACATGGCTATGTATTTAATGCTCGAATGTGTAAACAATATGCACGGGTGTGCAAAGCAAAAAATTAGGAATTTGAAAAGTTTTGAACATAAATTCATCCTATGCACACAAAATCCAACGTGAACAGCAAGCCATATTTACTTTAAATTATTTCTAGAAAATTATTTTTGCATAGTTTTTACAATTTATATGTCTCCTAAATTTATTGCAATTTTATTTATTTATTTACATGAACCCTTTCTACACTACTACACGCATACTAATAAATGAATTTTCTATTTTATCCTAAATATTATCATCACCAAATATTATTTACGAAGATGACAAATGTTTATTGGTTTATTACATTTATTTTTGTTATTTTATTTTTATTTATTTATTTATTTATTTACAGTCTCTTTCAATTGAGAAAGCATGCAAAAGGTACGCCTTGAATTATCAATTATCCTCACCAATTTTATCATTTTGGAGGATGAGTCACTTTAAAATTTGTGAACCAATGTACTTCACCTGCAAAGTTTGGTATAGAAACAAGGGATGCAAGAATGATGAATTGATGCAACATGAGTTGTAAAACATGCAAAGTGCCATTTAATGTTCATCTTTACCATGTGGTAATTGGGGCTCATGCACGAGCATGTAGTTAGGCTTACACGGCCATCCAAACCAGCATTTAAATAGTGCTCCAGATTTCTCACCCATTTGCTCTTACAGCCTTTGTCCACTTTGTTTTACTTCACATTTTTCCTTTCTACCTCGTATTCCTTTTACCTCTTTCTTCATTTGACCAACTATAACTCCATTTTCTCAAAGGTTGGCCTTACTGCTTGATGACTATTCCACTTGGGATAATCCAATCCTATCTCCGTATTCCAATCTGCAATTTCTTTATATGGTGGAATCCGATAAAGACGTTCTTGTTGCATCTACCCATTATTAGGACCCTCGTTTCCATGTTTTTCATTTTAACATTGTGCCCTTTTTATGAAGAATTTACAACCATCCTCAGTGTCCCCTTTTCTTCAGGCACTTTTCCTTGTGTGCCAAACTATGTACCCAACTATCCTTAAGAGGTGATCCAAGTTTTAGGGATTCACCCTTTCAATTTTTGAGTTCTTAAAAACCCATCGGAGCCTATTGTGCTCAACATTCCTTTGATAGCCTATATTGCTTCAATGGAAATTAAACCTACTCAGTTGGTGCCATCCTCTTCATATGTTTGGTCTACTACTTAGTTACAACTAATGAGGGTCGTATGCTAGGGGATTATAGGGTTTTTGATATTGTCAATGATATTCGTGAAGCATTAACCCCTTTTTCACTGATTTTGGCTGCGACCCTGCTTGGACTAGACGTTGTGCATGCAGCCCCTACTACTCTATTCACTGGTTGCCCATTACTACTTCAAGTATCTGTAGTCAATTATTTAAAGGTAGTGAGCCCCTTGGTTTTCACACCAACTTTTCTTTGCGGGAAATACATATTTCTAAAGATTTTAACATAACCCTATGCCTAATTTTTGCCTGAAATAGATCCTAACCATTCTAGAGGCTTTTATACTTATTTTCCTTCTTTTTATCTAGCTATAGGAGAAACTCAAGATGTTGGCTGAAGCCCCTCCTCATGCGATAGATGTATATTCCTTAAGGTTCTTTGGTGCTCACATGCATTGGTATTGGGTAGGAACTGTGGAGAAAGGTATAATATGGTTAAGCTAGGTGGCTAAATAAAGGGTGAATTTGATGTGCCTATGGATAAGGTTAGAGTATGTGACTCACAATGGTAGCTCTAGTTGTGTTCCCCACTGTAGTTTTTATAGGGCCACCTTCAGTATTTCTACACGCTATGCTTGGCAGTTCAATATAAGGTAAGAAATCATGTGCACCCGACTGAACTTCGAAGGAGGAGAGCTGCCTGATGCTTTTGTCACCATCTACCATTACATTTAGAGGCATTTACCAATCAAGATTAATATCACTCCTGCAAATGTTTATGACTTTAAAACTAGTGTTGAGTACCACTCCTGGGTTATAGAGGCACCCGATACGAGGGACCTTTTGTTGAGGCACATTTGCAGAGGAGGCAGTAGTGTGGGAGATGAAGCTTGATCATCTTCTTGGAAGGAACAACTTATGTAATATGTAATATAAAGTGTGTTTTCCATATAGTTCACATGACAATGCTTTCACCTTTTGTTAACTTTTTGTGTGTTTATGTGTTTGCTTTGTTTTATGAATTAATAAGTAATGCTTTTGATTTTGCGTTAATTTACGTGCTTAACTTAGATTATTCATGCATTCTCATCTAATTATGATCTCACCATAATAATAATAATCACGACATGACATTTAATGCAAAAATACAAGTTTTCACTTAATCTTGAGTGGTGACATCTTGGGTGCATCCAAATCCTATCGTCAATCAGCCCTCATGAGTTTTCTCGATTAACTATTTTCTCTTGACCCCTAATTTTTTTCTAGAATGCCTTTTTTTCAATTTTCACCCTAACAGGATGCTTAATTTTAGCAAGGCCATTTTTTTCAATTTTTGACCTGTAGGCTATTCTTCACTTTTTTTGTTATTGTCTTAGCCATGAAAACTTTTTAATCTATCAATGTTAATTGGTTCTTTAAACTCATTCCCATCACTATCTATGCGAATATATGCTTTTTTGGACAATAATTTCTTTAACATAAAGGACCAATTCGATCTAAATTTTCCTCTATAGTCAGGTAGGCCAGGTTTCATTTGCTTGAATACCAAATTGCCCTCTTGCAGATGATGACCCTTAACCTTTTTTCCAAAAGAATGAGCTTGTCTATTCTAATATAGTTGATTGTGGTAATAAGCTCCCATCCGATTTTTATATAGTAGGTTTAATTATGCCATTATGTGTTTCTCCTATTCTATCTCTAGCAGTTTTGATTCTAAGACAACCCTCAGTGATTGTAGCTCGATTTTTACTGGCAACACAACTTCTGAGCCGTATATGAAGAAGAAAAGAGCGGCTCTAGTTGAAGTTGTGATAGTGATTCGGTATCATTAAAGTGCGAATGGTAACTTTTTGGCCCAGTCTTTGTATGTTTGTATGGTCTCAGACATGATCTTCTTTAAATTCTTATTGCCAACTTCCACGACTCCATTTTTCTGTGGACGGTAAAAGGAGGACTTATGATGTCGGATTTTGTACTTTTGGAGCATTTATTTCTTTTTTACTTGAAATTAAACCCCGTTTTCAAATACCATATGGTAGGGCACTCCATACCTACAAATCATATGCCTTTTGATAAGCCGAGCCATCTCTTGTATCCCTAGTCTTTTAAAGGATTCAACCTCCACCTACTTAGTGAAATAGTCAATGGCAACCACAATGTACCTATGGCCATTAGAAGCCACCAGATGAATCTTCTTAATGATGTATATCCCTCAAGCTAAAAAAGGCCATGGTAATGCTAGGTTAGATAATTATGAAACAGGCGGATGGCTAAAATCAACATACTGTTGGCACTAGTGGCACAGTTTCACATATTTAAAACAATCAGCATCTACAGTCAACTAGAAGAATCCTTATCTCATAATCTTTTTTGCCAATGTTAAGCCATTCATATAGGCCCTACAAACCCCTGAATAGGTTTCTTCCATGACCTTCTTGGCCTGGTTCGCATCTAGGCACCTTAATTGAATATCGTCGACTTGCCTTTTGTACAAAATACCATCTACATCGATAAACCAACTTGACAACTTTAGGATCATCCTTTGATCTTTCTTTCAGGGAACTTAGAGTTTTTCAAATAGTTTTGGATGTCATAGTACCACGACTTTATGTTGGCTTCCCCCAAAATCATAATCTGTTCGTTTTCAAAGCACGGCTTAGTCGAACTTGTGATGAATACATGCCTCAGAGCTACTCCTTCGGGGTTATCTTATATGGATACTAAGGTTTCCAAAGAATCTAACAGTTGATTCTCATCTCGAGGTACATGGGTGAAAATGCATGCCTCGAACTGACTACTCAGGTTCTTTATATATTCCACATAGGGCACCCATCTTTCCTCTCTGATGGCCCATTCGCCTTTTGCCTAGTGGATCACTAAGGATGAATCTCTAAACACATTGATAGTCTTTACCCCTAGATCTATCAATGTTTTTATCCTATATATGCAGGCTTTATATTCAACTTCATTGTTGGTCACTTTGAACCCCAATTTCTTAGCCAATGGGAGCTTTTCACCATTGAGAACGGTGAGGATAACTCCTGTTCTAGCTCCTTTATTAGTTGTTATCCCATTAAAATACATCTACCAACCTTGGACCATTATAGCCATGACATTGTCATCTAGGAAATTATACTTAACTTGATCCCCTTTCCAATGCATGATTTGCAAGAAATTCTGCAACTGCTCTAACCTTGATCATTTTTCTGATTATGTACTCCGCTTTAAATTCTTGCAATAGTAGAAGCCACCTTCCCACTTTACCCTATAGGGATGTTACTGATAAAAGGTACCTAAGTGGTGGGTTTTGATAGAATAATTAAAAGAAAAATCGCAACAAAAATTCAAAACCCATTAGGATCCATGCGATCTACTTGATTCAAAAGAAAAAAAATAGCGGTTACCAACCTTTTAAAGTGCAAAAAAATAATTTTTCAGGTGCTACCTCATGTGAAATGAACACCCTGTATTAGTATCCACACATGAACAGATGATTGGAATCGCCCAGGGTGTTAGCTCCCTTGCTTAGAAGCTAGGATTTTGATTTTTTGTTCACTTTTTAAAGTTACAGAAAATGAATTATTTTCTCTCCTCTCAAAATGGCGGTTGCTTTTTTTAATTCAGATAACTTAGGGTTTTAAAAACATATATATCACTATATATAATGTAACCTAACCCTAGTATTAAAGAGAGAAAAATTTGGACCCATATTTCTTAAAAATAAGAAATAATTTATGTCTTATTAAAATAAGAAATACTTTATTTCTTATTTAAATAACAATTAAAATTTTAACTTTTAATTTTTTTTTATTTTATATCAAATTTTAATTTGTCAAAAAAAATTGAAATGCCCTAATTAACCCTTAGTCTATTAATCACATTCTATGTGTGCAATCCAATAGGTTTATATTATGTTAGCAGTGGGCTCCAATCCCATCATGGGCCCATAAGCCCTAAGTGGCCTCTAGCAAGACATTACGGATACCCAAATAATATGAACATTGATAATTCGAATGTAACCTAGGAGAACATGTTATAATCCCTTTGTCACACGATATCTTACTTGAACATAAATCATAGTCCATGTCAAAATTATATAGTTAAAACATATAATTTCTCGATCACTAAGTAGATTGATAATATCAAATGATATTAATCACTCCATCAATTTAAGCACAACCATACATTTCTCAGTCTTATTTATCGAGAGGCCCAATAGATATCTCTCTCATAAGAGAGGGACAAATTCTATCTTGATCATTCACTATCCTCTGCATGATTCTTATAATGTCAAATCATAACTTTTATGATTATCCGATTAAAGATAATGTTTGATTATGTCAAAACATAATGTTCATCATGTAGCATACTGTGATAATCTCATGTTTAAGGATCGATAACATAACTATTATAAGATCACTAATGACATTAACTCATGTAGTGTCTCATAGCAGGTCTATCCAGTACCTTGTTCTCTAACAAGTACCTATAATTTTGACTTATATCACCATATATAATCATCTCATGATTATCAATCAAACTCATACTAGTCATAACTTATCATTATTCCTTTAATGATAAACGACAAGGGATAGTTAAAATAACATGGGATTGTTATTTACAAATATTATTATAATGTAACATGTCAACAATATAATAACATGAAGAAAATCTAATTTTATAAAATGAAATGTGACATCACATGAAGGACCAAATGTTTGGCCTAGGGCATAACCACTAATACTAAGTGGGTTGTACTTGGCTACTGCCCAAATCTTATAGGAATAGAAGTAGCGTCTCATCTTCTTTAAGGTTCATATTATTGCTAAGCAAATCTTCTCGACATCCACATACTTGGCCTTATATGGCAAGAAATTCTTACTTAGCTAATACACAACAACTTTTGCTCTAGCTTTATCTTTCTGAGCCAACGTGGCCCCTACTGAACCCTGCTCCACTGTTATGTATAGGATCAAAGGTTTTGATGGTCTGGATGGTTGGAGAATTAGGGGACGTAGCAGGTACTCCTTGATTGTATCAAATGCTTTCTGGCAGTCATCATTCCACTTGATTGCCTGATCTTTTCTTAAAAGCTTTAAAATCGGCTCACATACGGAGGTGAGCTTAGCGATGAATTGGCTGATGTACTGAATTCATTTAAAGAATCATCTAGTCTCTTTTTTCCTTCTTCAGTATAGGCATTTCTCTAATGGCTTTCACCTTTTCCGGATCCACTTCTATCCCCCTCTGGCTAACAACATATCCTAATATTTTACTCGAGGTAACTCTAAATACACACTTTTTTGGGTTAAGCTGGAGGTTATACTTATCAATCCATTGGAAGAACTTTTTTAAAGCCTTAAAATGTCTTTTCCTAGTAATCGATTTAATCATTATTCCATCTACATACACTTTAACTTCCTTGTGAATCAAGTCACCGAGTATCTTAGTGGCCATTCTTTGATAAGTGGCTTTTGCATATGCATAAGTTTCCCATTCAGTAATGAAGACTTTTTACTGGAGCCACTATCTTGTTTAAAATCTTGTTGTACCCTACATACCCATCAACAAAACTATACATCATGCACTTCGCTATGCTATCAATCATCAAGTCTATATACAGGAGTGAAAAGTAATCTTTTGGGCATACTTTGTTTAATTGTCGGTAGTCCATGCACATTTGCACCTTCCTATCTTTCTTAGCAACAGGGACAACATTGGCTAGCCAAGTAGGATATTAAACCTCAAGCAAAAACTTGACCTCAATCTATTTCTTTACTTCCTCCTTTATCTTTTCTGCCCATTCCAACCTGACTCTTCAAAGCTTTTGCTTAACTGGCTTACTATCTGGATACGTTGGAATGGCATGTTCTGTAAGTTCTCTATCGATTTTGGCATGTCTTCATAGGTCTAGGCAAAGACTTTTTCATATTTTTTTAATATTCTTTTGAATTTTATCCTCTCCTCAAGAGTTATGTTAGATGTAACCAAGATCTCTTTAGGGTTATCCTTACTTTTGAGATTAAATGGAGTAGTGTTTGTTGAATTAATGTCAAATATGAATGAGTCATGATTATGATTATACATGATGCAATCAGATGAGACATCGCACAAATAAGCAAAGTTATTCATCTTATTAACTTGAGTAAATAAAGGTACATCATCACAACATAGTTCAAGAATGTAAATTACAACAGCAAAAGAATCATCTTCTAAACAAGGACGGTTAATGCAATGGTGGATGTTTTTGCCCCTTCTATTGTAGGCGCCAGTGGTGGAATTTCTTCCTCAAGAGTTGCAGCCTCATATTCAACCTTCTCCTTCCCTTTGGCTTTAATGACTAGCAATTCAAGTGTCAGTACATCTTTCAGATGACCCAAATCCAAATGATGAGCTTGACCATAATCTTTTCATTCTAGAATCTTAGTACAGGCTTGATGGTCCTAACTAACCAATCAAAAACATCATCAAATTCTCAAATCTAGGGATAACCTTCCCTTAAACTACCACAAGCTCAATCTCCCCACAGTACTTGCATTTCTTAAATGTTGGCATAAAGCTTTCTAGGATATAAGGAATCCTTTCTGGTTTAAGGATCAACTTTCTTCTCAACACTATTTGTATAGTAGCCTGGGCCCTTCTTATCTTTCTAACCAATTGGAGCAATAGGCATATGGGTTCCTTGAGAGTTTTTCCCCAATCCTGCACCTTACAGATAACTCATCTTATTCATCATATTGATGACATGGGGACTTTTGAAATTTGTTTCTTCTTCCTCGATGCCACCCCCTACTATGTGAAACCTGTTAAATGGCTAATTAACTATACTTAAAGTAGAGATTGAATTCTCCATTGTTGCCATGCTAGTGACCATACCACTTTCATGCAAAATGTGGATCATCTAATGTAGGGTGGAAGGAACCCTTCCCAAGCTGTTAAACCAAGGTCATTCCAATAACATAGAGAAATTAGCTGGCATCTGAAGCACTGTAAATTTTACCTCTATCTCAATATGCCTTGTCTTTACCAATGCTCTAAAAGTACCAGTAGATTACCTCTTGAAATTGTCATTGGTTGTTATAGTGAGCCTAGACTTAGTAAGCATAGTCTCGTCAATACCATAGGCCGACATTGCCTTTAAGGGATACACATTGATAAAAGAGTTGCCATCCACCATTACACACACGGTATGCTTGCCATTCACTTTAGCTTTGATATATAAAGGTTGATTATGCTTGCGTCCTTTTAAGGGTAGGTCTGCATTAGTGAACATAATTTCTCCTTAGAATTTCCCTTCACCATTTCTAGGAGCTCAAAAGGAGATATGGTTATGGCAATAGTAGATTCACATAGGGCTTCTATGAACTTCTGTCTATAGGAAGGAGATTGCCTTAATAGATCTCAAATTGAGATCTAAGTAAGTGTTTTCTTAAGCTGCTTAAGGACTAGGTTATACGGGTACAACAGTCTCTTGTTGTCTTTTAATCCCCGTCATAATTCTACCACTTTTCATGATGACTTGGACTGCTTTTCCATTCGATACTTCCTTCTTATATTCATTAGTTTTTCACAAGTCTCTCAACTCCCTTTCAGCCTTGACCAACCTATCTTCATTATTTGTAGCCCATATATCAACCAATTGAGCCGATCCCTCTACTTCCTACTCCTATTAATTCTTCTACACTTGCATATAGACTGTTATCATTTTCTCGAGCCTTGCGAGTGATACCCAATTACTCATTATTGTATAGGTCCTTAAGAATATACCATTCTGGTAACCCAGACCCAACTACAAACACTAATGGTGGCATAACATTATAATTCTCCCAATTCTTAGCTATTTTTTTAGATCTAATATCTGTTAAGAATCAATTAAATCTTGGATATAATCCCTCAAAGTATGACAATAATCAATTTCATACACCATGTGTTGATAAAAAGCCTAATACCAATCTAACCTATGTCTCGACTGACCCTAACTCTTTGTAAGCTTAGGCAACAATGGTTATAGTTTCCATTTTTTCATCAATCGATTAAGGCTCTAGGACATTGATTTCCCTAAATTTGAATAACGTCATTGATTGACCTCTATAGTTGACACCTTAATAGTTCTACCAGTATTACCTCTACTACTGCTACTCTTATAAGTATTCTTATTGAAACCTGAGCCACTGAAACCCCATTTATTGCTACCATAACCACCATTATTTAAACTCACAGAGCTGCATTCTTTGCTAGGTACTCATGCAAGGAATCTCTAGGTTTCTATTGTAATAATTCTAGATCCTTCAAAGTAATTTTTATGCAGGAGTTGCAATTATATTGCTTAAAGAACTCCTTAGCTAACTATAGTGTTTTATCCAGCTACACTCATAAAAGAGGTTAATAATAATAATAATAATAATAATAATAATAATAATAATAATAATAAGAAGAAGAAGAAGAAGAAGAAGAATGATGATGATAATAATAATAATAATAATAATAATAATGCCAATAATAATAACATATATGAAATAAAATAAGAAAAAATTTGGAACGTACGTCGAGGAATGCACTGATGCGCATTAAGCTATGTACGGTTGACTCATTTGCTTTAAAAGAATCGAAAAGCATATTCTTGGCTGCACATCACATAATTCATAGGTGTGCATCCAATGACGCACGACCTTTCTTACCGATAAAAGGGCTAGTTTTTCCTTTCTTTTAAAATAAATTTCTTATTAACAAACATATCCAAAAGGGAATAAAAAGGGGGTGCCAAATATAAAAATAATTTTTTTAAAATTAAGTTTTTCGATAAAACCAATGTTCAAGACAGATTAAAAGGAATTTTAATAAGAAACCTATTAATTTCTACCACACAACAAAATACCCCTAAAAGGGTTTCACAACCTAGATCTAACAAGAACAAATAAATAATGAAAATAAATTTTATAGCATTTAAGATGGTAAATGAATAAACTTTAAAATATTAAAAACCTAGATTAAGTAGAAAATACTTTTTATATTACCCTTAGTGTACTTACTCAATTAGACCATCGAATGTCAGATTCTTGGATCTTTTCCCATATTGAGACAATCGAAAAACCAATTTGAAAACAAGGAACTAAGTTCCAAAAGAAAATTTTTTAAGGTTAGAACGCTTTTGTTTTCTTCTAAACAAATAATCTCAATTAAGCTTTTCTAAATCAAAAATTTTCCAACAACAAGCTAACCAACCTCTTGAAAGGTGCTCAGCCAAAACCTTATATAGGAAGGGTTGCAAGGGTGTGTAAACACCTTATACGGGCGTGAAAACCCAAAAAGTTAGCCAACTTATCAAATTGATTCTAAAAAGCAGACTTACTTTTCACTTACACGGCCATGCAATCTGTTTGTACGAGTGTGTAAATCAAGTGCAACTATCAACTAGCCTGAAAAAGTATATTTTTTTTTTGACATGCATGGCTATGTAAGAGGTTTGCATGGGTGTGCAATCCAAAAATAACAGTTAAAGTGGGCAATTGGCCAAATAATGCAAATATTCTCTGATTGCACGAGTGTGCAAGGCTAAAAAGTCATTGAAAATTACTTTTAAGCTTCTTATTGAGAGTATTCCTCACTATTTAACCCTTTGCTTCCCTTGAGTGCTCGAACTAAGCACAAAACACTTCAAAACATTTTCTAAAAGGGTATTATAGTATGAAAAGACCTCAAAATCCTCGATCCGCTATCTTTCAAAGAGTAATCTTCCTCATTAGGTAACCCTAACAAAAGCCTACTCATAACCTAATGTCTACAGTAGTGCACTATAAAGTTTTAGATGAAAAAATTTAGAGAAAAAGTGAAGGGATACCTATCTAAGTTTTAGGCGAAACAATTTATGAAAATAGTAAAAGAGTACCCATTAGAGTTATACACCAAAAAAGTTAGAGAAAACCAAATGTGTATCTCTTAAAATTTTGTGCAAAAAAATTTAGAGAAATAGTATAAGGGTACATATTGATGTTTTGGACGAAAAAATTTAGAGAAAAAGCAAAACGATAGCCCTTGAACTTTTGTGCGAAAAAATTGAATGCAATATCAAAGGGTACCTCTTAGTATTCTAGTCAAAAAATTTGGAGGAAAAGTAAAGATGTGCCTTTTGAATTTTTGAGTGGAATAACTTAGAAAAATAGCAAATGGTTACTTCTTTAGAGTTTTTGTCGAAAAAATTTTGAGGAAAAGCAAAGAAATACCTTTTGAATTTTTGAGCGAAATAACTTAGAGAAAAAGAAAAGTAGTGCACTTGGAGTTTTGCGCGAAAAAATTTAAAGAAAAAGTGAAGGGGTACCCATCCAAGTTTTAGGCAAAATAATTTACAAAAATAGTAAGAGCGTACCCCTTGGAGTTATATGCCAAAAAATTTAAAGAAGATCGAATATGTATCCCTTAGAGTTTTGTACAAAAAAATTTAAAGATATAGTATAGGGGTACAACTTGATATTTTTGACGAAAAAATTTGGAGAAAGAGCACAAGGATACTCTTTGAACAATTGTGCAAAAAATTCAAAGTAATATCAAAGGGTACTCCTTGGTGTTCTAGTAAACAAAAAAAAAAATTAGAGGAAAGGTAAAGATGTACCTTTTGAATTTTTGAGTGAAATAATTTAAAGAAAAAGAAAAGTGATACACTTGAAGTTTTGAACAAAAAAAATTAGAGAAAAATAAAAGGATATCCCTTAGAGTTTTTGGCAAAAAAAGTACCCATTTGAATTTTAATCAAAAATATTTACAAAAAATAGTAAAGGAATCTTGGAGTTTCCGTTGAAAAATTTTAAAAAAAATAGTAAAGAATAAAATTTAAATAAAAAGCAAAAATGTACTTCTTAGAGTTTTGGATAAACATTTTGATGACATAGATTTTGGATAAAAATTTTAAACGAAAAAGTAAAGGAGTAAATTTTGGATTAAAAAAAATTAATGAATACTAAAAGGAAATCACTACGAGTTTTGGTAAAATAAAAATTAGAAAAATAAAAAAGAGAAATCTACTGATAAACTAATATTTACAAAAATAAAGATAATTCAATAAATTGTCCACTAATAGTATTGTTTAAAAATAATCACGCCAAATAATATATTGTTATAAAATAATGGTAAATAATCAAACATTGTATGCTTTTAATAATACAGCCAATAAAATACACTACATTATGACACATACTTAACAACAATTCAAATGGACCCTTAGAGTACAGTGTTGAATTGAGAGAAATAATTTATAGTTGTCGATAATAAATCACATTGAATCTAAACAATATGTTAACTATACTATATAAATAAATAAGTGAAGTTAGCTATATTATAAAGAGTGTTACTTTGGTGTACTTGTGCGCACAATATGTACTCATACACTATTGGATTAGATGTTTTTATTCGATCCTACGTATCTTTACATATGTAGACGTATATATTACTTCATTCGTTTTTTTTATTAATAATTTTTATTATTTTTATTAGAATAAAAAATAATAAATAAATTTAAATTTAATATTAAATTACGTGATTAAAACTAAATTATCAAATCTGATTGTTTCTGACTTTATTGACTTCATATTTTAACAAAAGCGAACAATGATCATTCGTTATAAACTTGGCGTCATTATATTAGGTAATGCATTATTATTAGTTAGACATGTAGTATCTAGGAAGCAAATTTACCATCAAATAATAATTAATGGAATCAGAACTAAATTTCTTTGATTGGTGGGGACACACGCTGAGTTTGAGAGCTAACCTTTTTGAAACTCTTGCCCTTTAAGATAAGAACCTCTTTTATAGTTTTGTCATTGATCATTATCTTGAATAATTAGATTCAATCTAATAAACAACCATTATTCTAAAGCCAATGTTGAGTTGGATCAAGCAAATACCTGCGGACAAAGGCAATTAGGGAGTTGTTAATTTTAATATGCGCCCACATACCAAACTACGATTCTTCTGCATAAAGGAAGCTTCCAGCTTTGAATTTCTTTTTAGTTTTAAATTCTATCAAAATTCATTAGAATATTTTTTTGGATATGAAGAAAAGGAGAAGGGCATCATTACTAAAATATCTTCTCTTTTGTTTGTCTTTTTAATTTTTTTTATTAGAACCAAACTAAATTTACTATTAAATTTAATTTAAAATGAATCTGAATCGTGTTTAAAATAGAACCAAAAACCATCGAATTGTTCCGAATTGGAATGAAAAAACCAATATTTAGGCATTTGATAATTATTATATGTCCCACTAATGATCTAAAGATAATATCAGTTATAATTTTTATTCTGTATTTATCATATAAATTTAAATATATAACTATTTGTATTTTGACGGATGAAATTAAAATAATAATATTTTAAATATATTAATAAAGTTAAAGTGATTTATTAATTATTAATAAAATAAACTTTATAATAATAATTTATTAATTATTGAATAGATAGTTAAATATTCATTAGGCATAATTAAATAAAATTTTATATTTAATTATATATAAAAAAAACATTATAGTAAATCCATCAGTTACCTAACTTAACAATTTATCACTATAGAAACACTATAAATTACCGGTAGCTATTTAATATTTATATGTAATTTGTCTTATAAATCAAGCAATTACAACAACATACGCCCCTCATTTCCCCTAAAAATAGTGTCATTTATAATTACGACACTTTCTTGTTTTAGAATTTGGTGACAATGTCAATGGACTGTTATGAATATCAGTTGTAATTCAATTTAATTATAATTCAGAGATGATTGGAGATGATAATACGAATAAATTTAAAACTTAGCCTGGTTGAGAATTAGCTCATGTCTACGATGATTTATTTTCAAAATGATCCATGTTTTAAAAAATTTTTAAAAAAATAATGGGCCTAGAAGCCCAATACCTTTAAAAATTTCATTATTTCTCCATAAACTCATAATTTTTATATTTTATTAAAGAAAACGAAAGCAAAATAAGAAATGATAATTATTATTTTCTTTTTTTTTTAATTATAGAATTGGAAGAAAAACTATGAATTCAGACTTTAAATTTTTTTAATATATTGAAATCAATGTTATTACTGACACCTTATAAATTATCATATAATATTGAATATTAAGGATTAAATTTAAAAAGTTCAGATGCAAATATAAATTCAATGGTGATTATTTCAAATGAAAGAAAAAAAAAATATATATATATAATCAAATTATTTATTTTCAAAATATTAAAAAAATAAAAGAACAGGAATTTTCTTTAAAAAAAGTAGTAATGAAGGATGTGGAAACACCTAGGATAGCAAAAAATAAAATTCTAAAACAAGAAAATCTAATAATCACAGAAGAAAAGCCGTTAAAAGAAATAGAAGATATAGCAACCAACTCTTATGTGAATTGCAATCATTCAATGATGCAATCGTGTGTAAAACTTTGTCGTCCAATTTAACGTATGATACCCTAAATTGGTTCGAGGATTTTTCCGCCAGCTCGTTGAGTTCAACTTGTTAGAACAAATTGTTAGAACAAATTGAATTCAACTTTCGGTTGGCTATTTCGATTTTGGACTTTTATTATCTACTTCTAATTTTTTTATACTATATTTTCATACATTTTCAACAATGGCATTAAAAAATTTTCAAATATTAATATTTGAATAAATGTAGTTGAATATCCATCATACAACAAATTAAAATTGTAATTTTATTCATTTGGATGGAATTAAAAATAAAATAAAAACAGAGATTACAACAAGTAATCCAAATAATCCCCAAGACAAAAATTGGAAAAAAAAGTAAAAATAGAAGCCATAGTAGCTGCTACAACTAATTGAATTAAACAACGTCAAGAAAGTGAAATGCCATCTCCATCAAGTGAAATGGCTCCGAACATCTATAGCTTCAAAAAAAAAAAAAAAACAAAAGGAATGAAGAAGAAGAAGAACAAGAAGACAACAAACTATGCGATTTCTGTTTACATCTAAAGGCAAAGAGAAGAACTACTTTACTCCCTCACAACAATGGCTTTACTGTTATCCCTGGATGATGATGACGGTTCCTTATGCCTTCTATGTAAATATATGAAACCGGAAAACGCCAACAACGCCGCGCCGGTGACGCCGCACGCAAGGCTGGCAACCAAAAGCACGTACCTCAATCGATCTCCGCCTTTATCGCCGCCATTTTTCCCAGAAACACCATTCCACCACGTGTTGTCATTCGATGAGTTCATAGCTTTCGGCAATGCCGTGCTTGACGATTGCGACGACGTCGATGACGATCCGAAAAATTCCTTCATCTCCGGCGGCAATTTTGGTGGTGAACTCTGGTACTCTAAACCGTGATCGGACGGCCTTAGTTCCCTGGCTACAGAATGGCCGATCACGATCACGATCACGATCACAAAAGCCACCACCGGTGGCAGAGCGATCGCTTTGGAAGAAAACATTTTCCAGGTGAGTTGGTTCACCTCTGAAAATGATGTCGTTTATTCGCCGTGAAAGCTGCCAGCTGGTGCGAAATTATAGCCATGAGACGGAAAAGTGAAGAAAAAGAAGTAGGAAACGGTGTCGCTCACTGTGCTGTCGGTTGGTGAGGGAAGAAACGGTGGCGTTTGGGGTAGGGTTTGATGTTGAATTGTACGAAATAAAGAGAGGAGTATAAAGCGCGTGAATAACTGTGGGTGGGGGTCAAACATCACAAGAACTCTTAAGCCTCGCCGCTCGTTCTTTTGTCTTTTTAATTTCTGACCAATACAGTTATTGCTCCATACCTTTCTAAAAAATAAAATAAAATAAAATAACAAAAAAGAAAGTTGGATTTGGCTCTTAAATTTTCCGTGACAATTATTTTATTTTAAATTTTTTACATATTTTTCATTTTATAAGACATTTATTAATCTTCTAGTCCCTCAATTTCCATGCGGTTACGTTTTTCAGTAATAATTAGACTTATCCAAATCAATTGAGATCGAACAATAGTTTTATACAAACTGAACCGAGTCGAAAATCAATCTTCCCTAATTTTGTTAATTAAATTCAATAAAAAATGAAATTTTATTAAATAAAATTTGTTATTTTAAGAATTTTTTATTATTAATCGAATTAAAAGTTAAAATTTAATAAAAATTATAAATTGAAACCAAATAACTAAATCAGGTTTGGGTTTTGCTTATAAATTATAATCCATCAACTCTGACCCATGTAACCTACAGTGGAATACGTATTTGGATAAATTATCTTCTTTCTAATGATTAGAGAAGCACTTATTAGGTATGGAGACATTCAAATTTAACTTTATAATTTATTTGAACATTCAAATTCTAATAATAATTTATTGAGCACTTAGATTTATTAATTTTATAAATAATAATACGTATTTACACTATTTTTGAAGACTTAAAATACGTGACATTTAATTATATTGATGTAACATTTGAACATGATAGAGTTTGAATACACTCACAACTCTATATTAAATGAGTGTCAAGGATCTTTATTTAGTTAGAATTATCTGATCATATCTCAGTAAAAGTCCGAGTTATACTAGAAAAAAAATTATAGTATACTTTTATATAAAGCGATCAAAAAACAGTTTTAAGGTTACTCATTGCATTATCTAGATCTCATACGCTCTCCCTAAAAAGAATTATATCTCTTAAAAACTCTTTATTTTTAAGGGATATTTAGACCGTGGATTATTGCTCTTATCATGTATCCATTACTCGTGCATAAAAGTCTAACTAGTGAAGTGAAACAAGATTTTTCACTTTCACTTTCAAAAGTTTCTATGCTACAAGAGATAAATATATTTTCCTCTTATTTGATTTATATAATTTATAATATCTAATTTATTATGCATGAAATATGTCATTAGCATCAAAGGTTTAGTTTTTGCATTTTGGCATGTGGCTTAAAATTGGACCTAAATTTTATATGTAAAATGTAGATCTAAATAGGATGCATGTAATACTAAATATACTATATATGTGCGTGCGTGTGTGTGTGTCTATAATTTTAATATTGTGTATACGTACACTGCGATTCGAGTGGTAGATATAAGTGTCTAAAATGCTAAATTGAAAGTACAATTTAAATTTTTTAACCACACCATTTAGAACACAAACCCTTAAAACCCCCCATCAGCGGAAGTCTGACCATCTAAAATTGCCGACAAAGCGGTGCATGAGATGCATGTGTCACTATATGTAGCACACATGCCAATAATGTGTGTGTCCTACACATGCCAGGCCATGTGTTAGTGTGATGCGTTATTTTGACACATGACCCAATAAAGAGGTGATACGTGGACAAAATTGGTTATGCCATGTGTCATGGACACCTGGCAAAGTTATGTCTCATTTCAACACGTGGTTCAATTTGGATGCGACATGTGGATGAATGTGGTCATGCCATGTGTTAATGATGTCTCATCCGAATGTCACGTGGTAACTAGGTGGGCCAATTAAGGATTACCACATGTGAGGATAGAGGTCTGATATGGCAACACTTGTCATGAAATGTGGACCAGTAGGTCAACGCCATATGGCACATGAGCATCAGTCATGCATAGAGGTGCATTAAGGCACATGGGCACATCTAAATGCCTTCCACTAGTGCACAAAGAGTTCTCCTACCACCATTTCAACTCTAATTTTTAATACATGTTTTTTTGCATTTTTTTTATTTTTTGGTGTATTTTAATAAATTTTCTTATAACCAGAAAATATTTTTTGAATTTTTCAATATATATATTCTTAAAAAATTATAGAAAATTTATTTTCTACCTTTAATTTATTTTTCAAAATTTTAAAAAAAATTATGGATTGGTCTTTATTTTTTGATTGAAATGGTTCTTAAAAACTTTATGCTATGTGTAGCAAAAATGGTGATGATAAGGACACGTATGATTCCACATACTCCTCAAGGGGTTGCTCTGACTAAAGGAAAAGTGCAAAAAATCTGCAACACTGAAATGAATAGGAGGTTCAATCTGATGACATTGATGTAATAGTGCATCTTATAATTCAACTACAAAAACAAATGCAGAAGTGCATTTGGATCAGTGGTCTGTATCTAGGAAGAAATGATATAATACAAGGTTGTGATTGATTCCTTCAAATACCATCTAAAATGATAGAGTTAATGGAAACTACCTGGTTCATAGGAGAAAAATTTTATAAAAAATTTATTATCAATTTTTCGGCTAGAGTTGCCAAAATAGAAGTATTGAGAAGCAACATTAAATCTACAATGGTGTTAAAGAGTGGACATAATGTTCATAATCTATGGGTTTATCAATGAACTTATGAGTTGCCTGTTGTGATGCACACTCTTTTCATCCCCATCGGGGGGTCTTTTTCCCTTTGGGTCACCGACACCCGACTTCACCCCTGGAACCAATGGATCGTCGAGCTCAAATAAGGAAACCTTTAACTTTTAGCAATTCAATCCCACTTTTAGGGTCAGAAATATGTTAAAGTTTTCAGCCCAAGCCGACAATTACTTTGAGATAGGAAAGGAACTCAACTCGACTTGCCAAATCATAAACCTCGAAAGGTGTGATGTAACACATCCAGGTGTCCCTATCTTATAGCTAACGATTGATGACCAGGAAGCGTCTAGTTGGGCACCATAAGGCTAAATAGTAAGGAGTCAATACCCAATAAAACATTGGAAAGAAGAGTGTTCCGACCTCGTGATGCCAAAAATCCAGAGAAGGTTCAAAATTTCTTCTTATGTTTACCTTTGACAAATATGACATAACGACTTTCAAATTAATCGTGTTATCCCTTTCCTTTCATGCAAGAGTATAACAAATACAAAAGTTAAAGGCTCACCCAACCATGTAAGAAAGCAATAAATCATGGTATATAATAAGGCAATAAAGATATCCATAAATCAGGTAATTCATTGTGATCCTTTTGGGTGAGGACTTTGGTCCTCACATATGGATTATTGAAGAAGCATTTCATTGTGAGATCTTGAAGACGGGGACTTGCTAGTCCAAGTTTTATTTATCAAACGTCTCATGTTATTCAGTTATATACAAAATCATTTACTTTATTAAAAGTTAATTTTTTACATGTGAATTTTTTTACATGTGAATTTCCTAAGCAAAAATGTGGACATTGATCCGAATTTATTAATGAAATGCCCCAATTAATTACTATAAATATTTTTGGTGACATTTTTCATTTGCAGTTGAAAAAAGTGTTTTTACAGTAAAGAGAAAGGATATTGGGCTTACCTGAAGCACTTTCTTGGCTATGTCCACAAAAGGCTTTATTCCTCGGGCGCAATAATAATAACAATAATAATGACAACAAAAATGATAATGATAATAAAAACATGAAAAGAAGACATACATAAAACTAATTTGAATTAAGAAATATGAAAAAGATAAAAGAATAAGGATCTGGCGCACATATCAAAAAATGTATGAGAGCACGTTGGACGACATACGATAAGCTCTTTTTTCTTAAAAAGCAAGAAAACATATTTTGGATTGTGCATCATTTAATGCACGGGTGCATATCAAACAATGCACGGCCGTCTCAACCTAATAATGGTGAGTTTTCTGTCCTTTTAAAATAAAGTCCTCGCCAACATCAGATCCAAAAGGGAGCAAAAAGGAAGAGCTAAATACAAAGATGAGTTTTTTTAATCCGAGTTTTATTTTGGAAAAAAATGATTTTAAAAAAACGGACAAAATAGAATTTAAATAAGATAACCTAATAATTTCTATCAAACAGCGATATACCTTTTTAAAGTGTTTTACAACCTAAATCTAATAGAGATTAATATATAATAAAAACTAACAGATGAAAAGAATGACTAAATTTATTATAATGCTAAAATATCTAGAAAGACCTTTTATATTACCTTCAGTATACTTACTCGATTAAACTATCGAATATCGGATACATAGACCTTTTGTAGTGTTGAAATAGTCAAGTAATAGTTGAAGAATTAAGAGCTAAAAGCCAAAAATCCCCTTTTGTCTTAGAAAGCTTTTAAAGCTATTTGGAAGTTTTGAAGATTTCTTTTGAAAACAAGGTTAACTCTGTTTTTATCAATTCCCAAAACTTGGCCAACCAACCCTTGAAGAAAATTTGAAGAAACCTTATAAAAGAGTGAGTGCACGACTGTGCATTAGCAATGCATGGCTGTACGCTCAAGCAGTGCCCCCCACTTGCCCACTTGCTTTATAGGGAAGTTTACCAACTTTTGAGTGTACAGTCGTACCAGAGGGATACAGGGATTTACACTTTAAAAGGAGGTCAAATTGCCTAAAAAGGCAAGATTCCTTGAAGTCCATGACTATACACTCTTCTATGCAAGGCCGTGCATTCCAAAAAAAAGGCAAAATCTTAACTTTTAGGCCAAATGATGAACATTTTTCAAATGTCCTAGCATATAGGCCATAAATGCATGATGTGCAAGGCTCCTAAATGCACATAACTCAATTTTAAGTTATTGACTAAGGTTAATTTTAATTATTTGCCCCTCTATGTCAATCGATTGCCCGAGTCAAGCTCGAAAATGTTTTAAAAAACTTTTTAGAAAATAATTTCAACACCATGAAGGGTCCATCATCCTCGATTCCCTATTTTTAAAGGAGCAGTTTTTCTCATTCGGTAACCCTGACAAAGGCCTCCTCAGGATCTAGTGCTTACAGTTGCCCCTGAATTTAGAAAGACCAGTACGTGTAAGAGTCTAGACGAGCCAAAGTTCAGAGTAAAAGAGAGAGATACTTACTTAAAGAGGCGATCTCCCCATTTGCTTCTTAAGAAGGCTTGGTTGGTGAATGTTGCTAGCTTATGGCATGCTCTTTGGTTCAGAGGCAATTCCACTTATGTGGCTATATCCCTGACCTGAAGGCGATCCCACTATGTGGCTATACCCTGAGGCGATCCCACTATTGGCTATACCTTAAGGTGATCCCACTATGTGGCTATACCTTGGCTTGAAGGCGATCCCACTCTATGGCTATACCTTGAAGTGATCCCACTATATGATTATACCTTGAGGCTATCCTACTATGTGGCTATACCTTGAGGTGATCTCATTATATGGCTATACCTTGAGGCGATCCAATTATGTAGCTATACATTGGCTTGAAGGCGATGAAGGAATATGACATGGTATGATAATCATGATAGCACAGCGGAAAAACAAAAATTTTATCATGCATACCATACATATCCAAAACTAGGAACGAAAACATGCAATTTTAGAGTTTTGAAACTTACAACTTTAGATGCACTTCAAGACTTGATTTTGATGATGACCAGCAACTAAGATGAATTTATTTACCTTAGATCTTCACCACCAATGCCAAAGGAACAGCCTTTATGCCACTCCTCTCTATGTTCACACACACTTGCAAAGATAGCTTAAAATCAAGAGTGCTAGCTCTATATTTGTGTATTAGGCAATGGAATTGTTTGAAAACCACAAGAACTCTTTTTGTTCTTTCTTCTTTGGTTTTCTATGTTAGTCACCTTCCATGAGAGAATTAAGAGCCAAAGGAATCTCTACCAATCCCACTAATAGTCTCATGGCTAAAAGAGAGAAGAAGAATAAAAGTGGCACCCACCATTATTCCTTTAATTCATTTAATATATATCACTTACTTTAGTCATGTGTGAGTGCCTTAAATTAGGTAGCAATTTCAGCCACTAACACTTAATAATTAAGAGATATATATTTTAATTTAAATTCTATTAGAATTTAAATTCAAATGGCATCATTTAGTTAATCAAAACAAACTTACTTAACTAAGGTAATTAGTTGCCAAATTTAACTAGGATTCCTAGTTTAAACTTTGGTTACTTTAATTCCCTCTCAAGTATTATATTTTGATTAAACATAATTTAGGATTTAATACTCAATTAACTTAATTATACATAGATAATTAATCAATTGAAATTAAACCTAACACATGCCAGTAAATTTCTCTCGTGACCAATTGTTAACAGTAAAAATCTGTTCACCCATTGCATGCATTAATTTGACTTTAAATAAAAGTCTAAATTAATTTCCAATACAATTTTAAGCCCAGTGCTTTATGTGCGATCCTATAGGTCCATTTAATGTTGGCAATGAATTAATAAATTAATTCAAAGGCTATATATATTCTCTAGCAAGATATTATAGCATTCCAAATTAAATGAAAATGCATATGGCATTTGGTGACCTAATGCAATTTCGCATAGTCCCTTACCCATAAATATCAGAATTAATATAAGGCATGGAACTAGTCATCCTTATATACATTAATTCATTTCTTGATATTCCAGTGACACTGAACTCTCAGATAAATAATGATTACTCATTATTTCATCTCGGTATGGCCATACACTTCTCAGTTCACTGATCAAGTGGCCGGTGATATTTTTCTCTCTTATCGAGAGGGGTAATCCCTTCACTTCTCTCATGCTCTCTAACATGAATCAGTGCATACCCAATCATACCCGTACTTGTCACTCTGTTACGAGCACGTTAGGTGTATGTCAAAGTACACAGTAATTCATAAAGAGTTTCATAGAGATTTCAGGTCTAAGAACTCCGATACAAAACTTGCATATGAGAAACACTTATGACTTGTACCATGTAGTGTTCTCATGAGCGGATCGAATCCAGATACCATGTTCTTTAACATGTATCTATGATCTCTGATTGACACTCTTGTCCTAATGATTCGTAAGACAGAACTCATAAGATCAGAGAGAGCATACTAGTCTTAATTCATTTGTTATTCCCATAACAATGACTGACTAGGGATATTTAGAATGATGTCTCATTTGTTTCAAGGTCTTACAATCCATGTGCCTCACACATGATAACTTAAATCGAAACGACATTCTTGGATAGTTTTATCAATTGATATGCACAGGAATACAAAAGATAAAACTAATGCCTCATTTTATTAATTTCAAGTGTTTCGTTACAATGCATTGGGGCTAGGGCTTACACTAACAATCTCCCACTAGCACTAGTCCCAATTGGGCATAGCCCTAAGACCGAACGCTCTCAAATGAGCTTCGTGCAGATTTGGACGTAACTGTTTCGTCAAAGGATCTGCTACATTGTCTTCACTTGATATCTTGCTAACCTCGACGTCCCCACGATCAATGATTTCTCTGATCAAGTGGTACCTTCTGAGTATGTGTTTGGATTTCTGGTGTGACCGGGGCTCCTTGGCTTGTGCAATGGCCCCGTTATTGTCACAGAAAATTTCTAATGGATCTAGGACGCTTGGGACCACTCCTAATCCATTAATGAAATTTTTAATCCAAACAGCCTCTATTGCAGCCTCACTTGCTGCAATATACTCAGATTCTGTAGTTGAGTCGGCAACGGTTTCTTGCTTCGAGCTTCTCCAGCTGACAGCACCACCGTTCAAAACAAAAACAAACCCAGATTGCGATCTAGAATCCTGAGTGCTGGTCTGAAAAGCAGCATCGGCATAACCTTGTATGACGAGCTCTTCTTGACCACCATACACCAAGAAGTGATCCTTAGTCCTTCGCAGGTACTTCAGGATCCCTTTTACAGCAGACCAGTGCTTCTCACCAGGGTCTTGCTGAAACCTACTGGTTATACTCAGTGCATGAGCAACATCCAACCTAGTACATAACATAGCGTACATGATAGATCCAATAGCAGATGCATATGGGATTCTACTCATGTTGTCCCTTTCCTCTTTGGTTTTAGGGCACTGTTCTTTAGTCAAAGGAACTCCCAAAGCCAAAGGTATGTATCCTTTCTTTGAGTCTCCCATACTAAAACGCTTTAGTACTTTGTCTATGTACTTTTCTTTGACTTAGTCCCAAAAGCCGATTCGATCTATCTCTATAGATTCGAATACCAAGTATTGTCTCGGCTTCACCTAAGTTTTTCATTGAGAAACATTTTCCCAACCATTGCTTAACCTTTTGCAATGTTGGAATGTCATTTCCAATGAGAAGGATGTCGTCCACATATAGGACTAGAAACACTACTATGCTCCCACTAACCTTCTTGTACACACAAGGCTCATCTTCGTTCTTGATGAAGTCAAAATCTTTGACTGCTTCATCAAAACGAAGATTCCAACTTCGGGATGCTTGCTTTAATCCATAAATGGATTTTTGAAGCTTGCAAACCTTCTTAGGATGCTTGGGATTGACAAAACCTTCAGGCTGTGTCATATACACATCCTCAAGTAAATTTCCGTTGAGGAAAGCAGTTTTGACATCCATTTGCCATATCTCATAACCATGATATGCAGCTATGGCAAGCAAGATCCTAACGGACTTGAGCATGACTACAGGCGAAAAGGTCTCGTCATAGTCTATACCATGAGTTTGTCGAAAACCTTTTGCTACTAGTCTACCTTTGTAGGTCTTATCAGCTTTTAGTTTGAATAACCACTTGCATTCAATTACCTTAGCACCTTCCGGTGGATCAACCAAGGTCCAAACCTGGTTATCGTACATTGATTGCATCTCGGATTTCATGGCTTCAAGCCAATTATTCGAGTTTGGGCTTTCAATAGCTTCTCGGTAGGTAGTAGGATCCTCACGATCTACTAACTCAATAGTGTCATTGTCAGTGATTAGAAATCCATATCTCTCAATCTCCTGACGTACCCTACCAGACCTTCTAGGTACTTGTGTAATGGGTTCTTGTTCCACAACTGGTTGTGAACTTGATCCCATTTCCAACTCATCCTCTATAGGAGTTTGTGGCACTTGAATTTCTCCAAATTCTACTTTACTCCCACTGTCTTTCTTGAGAAGGAACTCCTTTTCCAAGAAAACAGCCTTGCGAGCAACAAATACTTTGTTCTCGGCTTTTGAGTAAAAGTAGTATCCCTTTGTTTCTTTGGGATAACCCACAAACAAGCAGACATTCGATTTGGACTCTAGTTTGTCAGATGTTAATTTCTTAACATGTGCTTCACAGCCCCAAATCTTGAGAAAAGACATATTGGGTTCTTTCCCAGTCCATACCTCGTATGGTGCCTTCTCAACTGCTTTAGTTGGAGTACGGTTCAATAGAAACGCAGCAGTTTCTAATGCATAACCCCAAAAAGAGATAGGAAGATTAGCTTGACTCATCATAGATCGAACCATGTCCAACAGAGTTCGATTTCTCCTTTCGGACACACCATTCCATTGCGGTGTTCCAGGAGGAGTGAGCTGTGAAATAATTCCACTCTTTTAGATGATCATCAAACTCTTGGCTTAAGTATTCGCCACCTCGATCTGATCGAATGGCTTTTATACTTTTGCCAAGTTGGTTTTCTACTTCGTTCTTAAACTCTTTGAATTTCTCAAAAGTTTCAGACTTGTACTTCATTAGATAGACATAGCCATATCTACTGAAGTCGTCTGTGAAAGTCACGAAGTAGCTAAAACCACTTCTAGCTTGTGTACTTAATGGTCCACATACATCGGTATGTATTAGTTTCAATAAGCCATTAGTCCTTTCACCTTTCTTGTTAAAAGGACTCTTTGTCATTTTTCCATACAAACATGGCTCGCATGTGTCATAAGATTCTAAGTCAAATGACCCAAGCACTCCAGTTTTGTGGAGTCTTGAAATGCGTTTTTCGTTTGCATATCCTAAACGACAATGCCAGAAGTAAGTAGGGTTTAATTCGTTTGATTTAACCCTCTTTGTATTAATGTTGTATATAGACTCTTTGTTTTGTAAATCAAGGATATAAAGGCCATTTTGCAACATGGCATTGCCATAAGAAATGCCTTCGCGACGAATATGAGCATTGCCCTTTTTAATAACAAAATCAAATTCATCATTATCCAAACATGAAACTGAAATAATGTTTCTGCTCATAGCAGGCACATAATAACAATTATTTAAAACAATACAAAGTCCGGAAGGTAAAGTGAGGTGATAGTCGCCTATCTCCATGGCAGCAACTCGTGCTCCATTCCCCACACGGAGGTCCACTTCATTCTTCCCAAGTAACCGCCTATTTCTTAACCCCTGCACATTTGAACAAATGTGAGAACCACAACCGGTATCCAATACCCAAGTGGTAGAAATAGAAAGGTCAACTTCAACAACAAAAATACCAGAACTGGACGCCTTGGCTCCATTCTTCTTTTGTTCTTCCTTAAAGAGAGCGCAATTCTTCCTCCAATGCCCTATCTTGTTGCAATGGAAGCAAGTGCTCTCACTCTCTTTGAGTTTTGGTGCCTTGGGCTTGGATTGGGCCTGAGGTGCACTCCCAACTGACTTGGGTTTTCCCTTTCCCTTTCCCTTTCCCTTAGCTTGTCCCTTCTTAATTCCCTTTTGAACCATTAGTACGGGATTGGTCTTTCGAATGTTCTCCTCAGCATTCTTAAGCATCCCATGAAGCTCAGTAACTGACTTGTTCATTGCATGCATGTTATAATTCATCACAAATGGATCATAAGCAGCAGACAATGATCCTAAGATCAAGTCAGTGGCCAATTCCTTTGGCACTAGTACCTCAAGCTTCTCAAGAGTATCAAGATACCCTTTCATCTTGAGTACATGGGTACTAACAGAAGTACCCTCAGCCATCTTGTAAGAAATTAAAGCCTTTGTTGTCACGAACCTCTCGTGACGAGCTTGTTCTTGGAACATCTCCTTGAGGTGCACCATGATCGCATAGGCCTCTTGGTCCATAAATTGCTTTTGCAATTCAGGCACCATAGTGGCCAGCATCAGACAGGTCACATCATTGGAGTCGCTCTTCTTGGTCTCAAAAGTTTCCTTTTGAACCGCAGAGGCGTTCCTTCCTGGTTCTTCAGGCAAGGGTGCATCCAAAACATACGACTTCTTCTCTTGCTTAAGAACTATTCTTAAGTTTCGAGACCAGTCTATGAAATTGGTGCCATTTAATTTGTCCTTTTCAAGGACCGATCGCAATGAGAAATTGTTATTTGAAGATGCCATTTTCAATCTACAATAAAATTTAGCAAGATTAAATGAGGTCTTATTAATGATCCCACAAACCGAATTAATATCCCCATAAATAATTCGCGTTAGTGATTTAATGTGGGCCAAGATCCACTTTTCACAACAACTTATTAGTCAAGCTGAGCCTGTACACCTAATAAGTTAAGTTACTTAGGTAGGAAAAACTCCAATCATGTCTCGTACATGACTCTTGGATCAAATGGGCTAACATCAAACAATGTTATAGCACAAACCCATTTATAAGTTGCCTAGGTCCGAGCATCCCATTCCATGTTAAGTCCAACCTACATTCACAACCCATGCCTCACAAAGATAATCGGGCGCATCTAGGACTCCTAGTCTACGTGACCGATGATCGATGCCTTGACATGTTTCGAATTAGGAAGGCAACTTTGTGACTTACTATTTTTAGGGATTCATTTTATTACGGCTTACATGGCATACGATTTGTCATCCATACATAGCATGCATATATATATAATTGCATAAAGTAAAGCGTGACAAACATGGGCCCAAAAACCTACAACTAAGATTCTATACTATTACATAAGAATCTTCGAGTTGGGCTTCTCCACTTCGGTGGGCTTCGTCTTGATTTACAAAGTCTTCAAATAAATTCTATTCTAAGAAATAAATGAAACTTTTACAATAAAATATAATGGCACGCAGGCCATATTTAATTACAAAAACCCAGGGCCCATGAATGCACCATGCATATCCATTCATCACACCAAACAAGCAAATAAATATACATAGCATTCATGGATCAGACAAAGTCCAATTTTAATCAATTTAGCCAAGCCCATTAATGGAAATTGTGTACTTGAACCTTTAAGAGAAGACCCCGTAATGGGCCTGGGCCGAAGCCCAATGGACTAAATCCTCTTATTGAATAAGTTCTCTTAAAAGCCCAAAACACAAACTAGTTAGATTTGTGCCATAAATCAACTCTAGTATAATTTCCAATTTTGCCATTTTTAATTTTATGTCATACAGCCCATAAACATTAAAAATACATATAATATGTACCAACATGAATTAAACATAAAATCATGAAGAACATATATATATAATACCCGGCATTCATGCAAAACAAACAAACAACAAAAACTAGTTGTTTAATGCTTATGTAATGCCATGAAATGCACAAACATTTAAATCAATTTTATGAGTCATTTAAAAAAACTAAATAAGTCCATAAACATTGATTTAATATTCTGTACCATTTAAATCTAAATGTGTTTTTTACCATTTTAATCAAAACAAAGCAAACAATGTTGATTAAACATGTAACAAACACAAACTAGTCTTTGTTTTAAGTGATTTTAAAATTAATCAATTAAATTGTCATGGACCAGAATTAAAACCAAATTTAAAATATGTCCAGACCTGATATTTAATCTTTAAAAATCACTTACAAACATGCCAAAATCAATTTTACATTTAATTTTGAAAACTAGTTGTTAAACTAGCAATTTACATGCCAACTAGCACCTAGTTTCATAATTAACATGTACCATCAGGTATAAATAATTAAATCCGACCATTACCAGCCCTAATAACATCTTAGGACAGTATATTAACATGTCATATTAATTATAATACCTATCTAATCAATTAAAATCGTTTTTACACCAAAACAATGCAAAAAACTCAAAACAGAAAATTTCAGATTTGCATGTTTTCAAAATAACGATTTTTAATTAATTTTTTCATGCATCTAAAGCACTAAAATAAGCATGTCTAGGCTCTGATACCACTGAAGGAATATGACATGGTATGATAATCATGATAGCACAGCGGAAAAACAAAAATTTTATCATGCATACCATACATATCCAAAACTAGGAACGAAAACATGCAATTTTAGAGTTTTGAAACTTACAACTTTAGATGCACTTCAAGACTTGATTTTGATGATGACCAGCAACTAAGATGAATTTATTTACCTTAGATCTTCACCACCAATGCCAAAGGAACAGCCTTTATGCCACTCCTCTCTATGTTCACACACACTTGCAAAGATAGCTTAAAATCAAGAGTGCTAGCTCTATATTTGTGTATTAGGCAATGGAATTGTTTGAAAACCACAAGAACTCTTCTTGTTCTTTCTTCTTTGGTTTTCTATGTTAGTCACCTTCCATGAGAGAATTAAGAGCCAAAGGAATCTCTACCAATCCCACTAATAGTCTCATGGCTAAAAGAGAGAAGAAGAATAAAAGTGGCACCCACCATTATTCCTTTAATTCATTTAATATATATCACTTACTTTAGTCATGTGTGAGTGCCTTAAATTAGGTAGCAATTTCAGCCACTAACACTTAATAATTAAGAGATATATATTTTAATTTAAATTCTATTAGAATTTAAATTCAAATGGCATCATTTAGTTAATCAAAACAAACTTACTTAACTAAGGTAATTAGTTGCCAAATTTAACTAGGATTCCTAGTTTAAACTTTGGTTACTTTAATTCCCTCTCAAGTATTATATTTTGATTAAACATAATTTAGGATTTAATACTCAATTAACTTAATTATACATAGATAATTAATCAATTGAAATTAAACCTAACACATGCCAGTAAATTTCTCTCGTGACCAATTGTTAACAGTAAAAATCTGTTCACCCATTGCATGCATTAATTTGACTTTAAATAAAAGTCTAAATTAATTTCCAATACAATTTTAAGCCCAGTGCTTTATGTGCGATCCTATAGGTCCATTTAATGTTGGCAATGAATTAATAAATTAATTCAAAGGCTATATATATTCTCTAGCAAGATATTATAGCATTCCAAATTAAATGAAAATGCATATGGCATTTGGTGACCTAATGCAATTTCGCATAGTCCCTTACCCATAAATATCAGAATTAATATAAGGCATGGAACTAGTCATCCTTATATACATTAATTCATTTCTTGATATTCCAGTGACACTGAACTCTCAGATAAATAATGATTACTCATTATTTCATCTCGGTATGGCCATACACTTCTCAGTTCACTGATCAAGTGGCCGGTGATATTTTTCTCTCTTATCGAGAGGGGTAATCCCTTCACTTCTCTCATGCTCTCTAACATGAATCAGTGCATACCCAATCATACCCGTACTTGTCACTCTGTTACGAGCACGTTAGGTGTATGTCAAAGTACACAGTAATTCATAAAGAGTTTCATAGAGATTTCAGGTCTAAGAACTCCGATACAAAACTTGCATATGAGAAACACTTATGACTTGTACCATGTAGTGTTCTCATGAGCGGATCGAATCCAGATACCATGTTCTTTAACATGTATCTATGATCTCTGATTGACACTCTTGTCCTAATGATTCGTAAGACAGAACTCATAAGATCAGAGAGAGCATACTAGTCTTAATTCATTTGTTATTCCCATAACAATGACTGACTAGGGATATTTAGAATGATGTCTCATTTGTTTCAAGGTCTTACAATCCATGTGCCTCACACATGATAACTTAAACCGAAACGACATTCTTGGATAGTTTTATCAATTGATATGCACAGGAATACAAAAGATAAAACTAATGCCTCATTTTATTAATTTCAAGTGTTTCGTTACAATGCATTGGGGCTAGGGCTTACACTAACAGGCGATTCCACTCTGTGGCTATATGTTGAGACGATCCCACTATGTGGCTATACCTTGAGGCGATCCCATTATGTGGCTATACCTTGATTTGCAAAAATTTTGCGAGAATGTTGGGGTGGCTTGGATCTGAAGTTAATGAACTCGACCATTTGCCCCCTATAGCAAAAGGAGTGACATCGTAAGTAGCACTCAAGAGGCTGCACTGGTTGATTTCTCCTGCATTTTTAGTGTTGAAAAAGTTAGAGTGGGATTCGTTACCCCCTGTCTCATTCATTAAGACACTTATTCATGTTAATTTTTCTTGTATATATTTTCCCTTCCATATTATTATCATGTTTATATATATAAACCCACTTTTGGCAACATGATATATAAATCTTATTGAGTACAATGCCTATCTAGCATCATAACATATATCTCATTATTAATTTATCACTTTGATCCTGTAATGTGAACATTTTTTAAGAATGCTCAACTTGTTAATATCAAATAACATCGACTTATGGCACAAGGCATCTTATATGCTAGTAAACAACTAATGCCAATCATGGCAATAAATGATAATTTCAAAGCAAATTCACAATAACAATCCCTAAAAGTTTTATGGGAAATATCCAACTATAAAAGAAAACATATATCCATAATGTAATAAGAAAAAAAACAACATAAACATCCATAACCATTGTCCCAATCTAAAAATGTATGTGAAATGTGTGGTATAAGAATGTATACAAAAAGATCATCATCTCCCTGAACTCTCAGGGTCTTAATGCAGGCCATAATCTGTGGAGCCCTCTAATGGAGAACTAAATCAAGAACAACACTTGTAAAATGGTAGACTCGGTGCCTGAGCTATGAATGGTCCTGGCTGTGTGGGTCTCGGAGGCTGAACTGTAATAGGATGCAGGAACTCATTAAGGTACCTTGTGAGGCGGTCCACATCCCCTTGAATGCTGGCCAAGTCTGCCGTATGTGTAACAATATGACCTGCGACTGTCCCATCTATACCTGTCATATGAGCTCGGAGATCGTTGTCCAACTTGTCGATTCTCTTCTCAATCTCATCCCTGGCTCCTTTAATATCTTCCTTACCAACCAGGAAGGTAATCTCTAATGTTGTGAGGCAATTTGTAGCCTTCTACACACTTTTATCCACATTCTGAACCCCCATCTCTATTTTGACCAAATCAGCTACAAACTACCACTGAAGAGCTTTAAAATCATTAAGCCTCTTCATATAGGCCTCATTCTGCTTATCTTGCTCCTGGCATATCGCCTGTATATCTGCTACCATGGCAGCCTGAGTCACAGTCAGGTTCTAAATACCCTGCAAAATAGCATCCCATAGAGCAGTCTGCTGAGGTGGAGGGGGTGCTGAAGATGATGATGCACCAAGGTACCATTAGCTCTAGGAGGCAGACCCTGATGGAAGGTAGGGAAGTCCTGTGGGGGTGGTGACACAACTGGCTCTTGGCAGGCCTTCTCTGCAAAATAGTCAGTGAAAGGAATCTCTTCCTCCTCCCTAAGTCTTGGCCCTAAAATGTCCTCCATCTGCTAATCATCATCTGGCACCTACTGAGGACGTGGTGGTTATGGCTCACGACCATGCATCATCCTGCCCCGAGTAAAAAGTGGCATCTATCTCCTCTAGGGTCATTAGCTTAATCCCATTTGGAGCAGCAACATCCTTTCTAGCCATGTGTATGTCATATTCTATCTCCCTATCAAAATATATACCCTCTCTATCAGATGGTCCCATTTATGCCTTTGGCATACCCTCTGCTAGAAGTAACCTGGTGACCAATCCCCCAATAGATGTAGCATCACTTGGATGGCGTTGATAGTACATATATGCTCCAAAATAGTGTGGCTCAGTTCTATCTATCTACCTACCTACCACCATGCCCTATAGGTTATATATCTCTACCACCACAAAGGAACCAAGATTACTCGACCTTCCTAAGTATAAGCAAGAAAGGACCCTGTGTAAGTAGTGCATCAACTGTGATGGAAGCAGTGTAGCCTTTTCTATCCGTCTCACATATGGAATCCCTGGTCATCCAATCGCTTGCCACATCTCTACAGAGGCAGATCTCTCAGGTCTCACAGCTCCTTTGCCCATAGGCAATCTCGATATCTGAGCAAAATGCCTGCATGTCATGGACAATGGCTGACCTTGAATACGATATGTGATAACCCCATCCTCATCATCTGACCTCTGATGTCCTAAATATCAAAATGTGGCCAGAAACTGTCTAGTCATCTTTGGGTATATCCGATATACCCCTAATAGAAATGTGTCCATCCTGCCCAAGCTATCAAATCATTTGCCTCATCTATCAATCCTAACTGTGTTAGCAAGTGCCTCTACATGAACTAACTAGGTAGCATGTGGGTTTCCCCTAAAGAATGATATAGGTCACCTTGCTCAAGGTTTCATCCACATAGGGTACTGGAGATCTATTCCTACACTATTTAAAATTCTATAGTTAGTTGAGTTACATTTATCAAAGATGTTGTTTAAACATTATAGCAATTTATGCCTAAATTTCTATAGCATAAAGGCATAGAAAAACTAGGCCCAATCCTACACAAAACTTATTCACAAGGCTCTATTAGCTAAATAACTTTTTATTTCTCCTAACCCGCCACCGAGCAACTAGCAAATCATGTAAAAGTACTCATAAATAGCAATGTCTATACATCAATTGAAGCAAGCTATCCAAAAATCATCATTTACACGCATGCATATTTATATACACATCATATATAAAACATGCCTATATTGTTATTAACACACACATTCTTGACGGCTCATGTTTATCTCTCTCTTTTATTTGATACACAATTTATACCCTAAAGCATTCACGACAAGAAGAGACAACAAGCACGCACCAATTAGTATTATCCCTATTAGGCCGTTATTATACAAGTTTTTTTTCTTCTTTCCTTTTTTTTGCCATTCATGAGTTGTATTTACATGTCATTGTCACTAATGTGCATTTCCTATACAAATAACTAACACATGCTATCACTACTTACAGAATTTGTATAACAAGTTATACAAGTAAAATAATAGAAATACATAAAAAAGGGAAAATAGCATACATTAACTTGCACTACTTATTATCTTTATGGTATTGTCTATGTACATGCCTTTATCACTTATTCATTTTATTTGTTTTTCTTTTACTTGCACAATATGCACCAATGCCTACCATTTTCTACCAAATAGGAACAATGTTATAAAAAAATAAATAACTCTAAACTTAATAAGTTCACTATGTTGCACTAATACAATCCTACACATTTTCTCAATTTTCTTAAAACAAAATTAAAACTAAACATTAGCAATGCATTATATACAGTAATAACAACTTACACTAATAATATTACACCATATGTTGCCCATTTTAATCACAGAAGTAGGGGAAAGGACAATTACATAGCTCTTTAGAGAGCGAGAAAACCTTAACAAAAATCTACGAAACTATACTCTATACATGTGCAGTAGGAAGACCTACCAATATATCAGATGAAAATTGCAAAACAAAGCTTTTATGGTGAAAAAATGGCAAAAAACTGAAGGGTTTCCTTTTGAAATCATCGAAGATGAGAAGAAAGAAGAAAGAAAAAAGAAACTGACTATTAAATGTTTTAAAGAATGTACCGGCATATAGAGGCCATATATGGCCGTACCATCTAGTGCAAGGGCATGCGCTGAAGGTGCAAGGGCATACACTCCCAAAAAATCCAAATTTAAAATGCTTTTGAATATGAAACGTTCCCATGCATGTAAAATGCTACGTGAATAGCATTTTTGCAAGGATTTTAACCCAAATTCATGCAAAATGACTCCAATTTTCTCTTTTTTCAAAGGATGGCCCCAAAAAAAATCACAAAACCTAATTTATTAACTTAATTAAACAAAACTATTTTTTATTTACAATTTATTCACAAGAAATTATTTTTATAATTGAGGAAGCATTATTCCTAAATACCCTATTAAATATATCTTTATTACTATCTTACCTATCTTTGTGCACTTGAATTATCTTTAACACTAATTATGTACATATTTTTGTTCTCTTTTTTTAATTTATACCTTGCTGTCCCCTTTTTTTTGTACCTTTGTCTTTTTCGCGAATGTATGGAGCACATCCCTTGTTTTGTATGAAGCATTTGGTAGATAATTACTTCTTCGAAATGTGAGCCTACCTCAATTTTGTAAATTGTAGATAAAAACATGTAAGAATTTTGCTGGAAGCATGCATGCTTCGGGTTAAAATTGTTAGAGAGTATGCCCTAGAGCCCATGTAAAAGGGATGAATTTCATATGTATGAATTTATATTCTTAATAAAAGGCATTATTCATTTATTAATGCTATGTTTAAATACATGAGTTTGTAAATCTTAAATTAATAAATGAAGTCCTAAATATTATAAACACAGTGCGAAGGCAATCATGAAAGTTTTCATGATGTGAGATGTCTA
Organism: Excoecaria agallocha; assembly: GCA_037975025.1. Lineage (NCBI taxonomy): Eukaryota > Viridiplantae > Streptophyta > Magnoliopsida > Malpighiales > Euphorbiaceae > Excoecaria > Excoecaria agallocha. The sequence goes on from CM075809.1 coordinate 8,638,107, forward strand.
TTGCATGCAAATGTGTTAATATCTAAATATCCCTAGTCATAGAATTAACAAGATAGGACATTATTACTTCGGACAGACTAGCACATGTTATGCTTCTTGAATGGTTCAAACAGTGGTTCTCATAACTGTGATTATGGAAGATAATCAAAGCTAACATGTGGATGCTTGTTAAAAAAACAAGTTCATTGGAGACCTGTAAAGAGAATCCTCACATGGATATTAAATCTATGTCAATGAGGAATCTCTTCATAGCGGTTGTGCAAGTATCCTTAGACTTGAGATTACCAAAGTTATCTTAAGTAGAAGTGGTATATTTTGACTCCATAACTGATTACTTCCAATTGGAAGTGAATATAGTTAGGAGATTGGATATATCATAACCTGCTTAAAGATAGTTGAGTGATTGACAAATGATTCACCATCCCAGATTTAATAAGAGAAGTTATCTCACATGATTCTATAATTGCCTTGTTCAGAGAATCTCTAGCCAGAGTAATATGCCAAGATGGATGGAGATCCATGGAGGGCATTTTGGGAACAATGGTTAAATTAATAGAACATACATAATTAGATTTATATGAGTTGACAGAAATCCATACTCAGAATCTAATTGAGATAAGAGTGGTGAAAGGAGTAATTGCACGGTAACTGTTTCTATAGAAGGGTATAGTCAAACCACTTGACTTTCCTAACATTTAGGTAGTCATGATGCCTAGCTAGAGGACAATCATGACTTGTATAATGATGTATCAATAATATCAATAGGGATTGATAAAATGATTTAAAGGAGTTTAAATCATGTGAGTTTTTGAATAGAACTCACAATTACATATTATACTGCCAATATGAACAGGAACCCAATAAGTCACACACATATAGAGAAAAGGATAAAATGGTAAAATGACAAGGATAATAATATTTGATATTATTATGGGGATAGATAAGTGAATATGAGAATAATTAATTAAAGAGTTTAATTAATTATGATCAAGTAAAATTGTTCACAGAACTTTTGAGAAATATTCTATAAAATTGGACCTAATTGAAATAATGTATTTCATAATTAATTATTATTGGACTATAAGTGTTATAGGGCTAATATAATAATTAATAGGTCCATTGGAGGAATTATAAAGGGCTAGAGAAATGAAGTTGGCGCAGAAACCCTCCAGAAGAAGGGCCACACGCCAACTCCAAAATAGAAGGCCTTAGAGGCCTTTTATTTGGACCAAAATAAATTAAATATGTTACATAAGTGTTGTGGAGCCTACATATTTAATTTGGTTGGATTTGAAATTCATTTGGGTAATTAAATTCAAGTATATGTACAAAGGGACTAGTTTGTGGGTTTTGTGCAAAGTCTTTTATGAAAGGGCTTAAATTAAATTTAATTGAGTCCAAATAATTATAAATAATTCTAGAAGCCCAATTAATAATTCTCCAATAATTTTAAAAAGCCCAATCCCATTATGAAGTTGGATTTTTAACCTAACTATAAAAATTCAAGTGATGTGAAAATTAGGGTTAAGTGAACAATTAAGAGAAATAGTTTTTCTCTCCTCCAAAAACCCTAGCCGCCACTTCCACTTGCTAGCTCAATTCTCTCCTAATTTTTGGTTTATTATATCATTCTCTAGTGTGTATTACTCATTGGAGGTGTTCGATTTTGGATACTGTGGTTTGCGACAACCCAGTGCGAAGGAAAATCAACTGTACAACAAAAATCAAATGTGATTTTTCTTATTCTCATTAATATGTATATTGTAAATTCATGACGAGATCAGATATATTGGTTAAACATTTTAAATTTTGCTTATGTATGAGATGCATGTAATCGATAAAATCCAACATGGTATCAGAGCCTGGTTTTGCAATGAATATACAATTCTATATTTTTCTACGTAATAAGTTTTATTTTTGAGTTATTTATTTCATGAACTTTAAAATATCAGATTTAATTGTTCATGAATGATATATATTGATTTCTGGATATATGTGTGATCAAATAAATAAAACGAAAATAAAAACCGATTCTTTTGAGAAAAGAATCTAGGTTTGGCATGAATGGCTTTTAATTTTAGGGGATTTTCTAAATTAATTTTTTATAGATCCATTATAAGATCATTTAGATGATAATTTATGTGTTTAATATGTGATATTAAGACATAGGATCAAAGGAAATTAAAATCGAACAAGTTTTGCATGAAAACTAGTTTAGTTGAAAAGTTCGATAAATTGGTATTTTTCGTGTGTTCTTGATATGTTCTTGGTGTGTTCTTGTTTAGAACGATTTTTAATCTTCTAAATCTGATATATTAAAGTGTTTTTAATTAATTGAATTAATTAAAATGGGTCTTAAATTAATTTAATTAATTTTAATTCATTAAAACCACTTAATGGGCTTAATTATGTTTATGAACTTAGTTTAAATTAGTGAATGACTTGGTGGGGCCAAGGAGCTGATTTAAATTAAATATTATAAAAAATAATTAAGTTTATTAATGGGTTTTAAGGGCTGGAGTGGGCTTGGCTCATTCCAAAAGGCCCAAATGGTCCAATAGACGCAAAACTAGTTTGTGTGTGAGCACATTTAGGGTTTAATTTTGTGAGTTTCGGCCTACCCTTTATCTTAAACCCAAAATTGATTATTTTAATTATTTAATATGATTAATTAATTAAATAATCAATTGATATTTAATTAATAATCAATTGGATTGATTATTAAGGCAAGAACACATGCATGCAAAAAGGTTTCCTAAAATGAAAGTTTTCAAAATGGAAAAAGTTTCCTAATTTGATCACATTATTAAAATAACTCAAAAGTATGTTTCAAGAGTTGAAGCAAAGTTAGTAATCCATTACTTTATGCATTATAAATGCATATAAGGGTGTATGATTGGCATGATGGATAGTTATGGACAAGGCCCAATGTGATTGAGCATTATGCATGTTTTGGCCCAATAAGGACTTTCATGTCCCAGCCACTTGTTTTTGGTTTGTATTTCTTTTTCAAATTGTAATATGTAATTAGATTACTTAGATTAGAATTAGAGATAGAGATGGAGACCACTATCAAGGAGCAAGATGGGCTGGATGGAGATCCAACAAGCTTTAAGATAATGTAATTATTTTTACTTGTTTGAATCATGCATACTACCTAGGTGTGACCTTTTGATTTCCCTCTTGGCTTGCGGAAATCAATGTAGTAAAGTCCATAACTATACCATACTTGTATGCTTATATTTATGTGATAGATATAGGATGCATACCAATGTATGCCAACCATGTATGATGAGACTTAATTAACTAAAACCCTCAAACTAATACTAAGGTATATAAGCCTTCCATTAATTTGAGGAGAACCAGAGTTCTTTATAGTATGGGTTTTTTACCACAGTCAAGATCACATTATATCGAATATTTTCAAATCTAATTAAATGGGTCATCTTAGCTAGCCCATTAGCTTGTTGACCACAGTCAAGGCTAATGGTTCTAGAGGCAAGATTAGGGAATGCATATATGATATGCATGCATCAAGAGTTGATAACCTAATGATCCAATAGTTGTGTAGAGACACAATTGGTATAGAGATGCCTACCTTTCAAGGGTATGGAGTTTGGCTTGTTGACCACATTCAAGATCAAATTACATATCAAAGATTGGATATTGGCCCACTAGAAAAACCATTAGGTTTTCTCGGATTATATAGTGAGGGCTATTAATTCACAATAAAATAGTGGGATTAAATGGATTAATTAAAGACCTTATTAATGCATACATATATATGAACATACTCTCATAATTTTTCTTTTTCACATCTAGATCATCATCATGAGCACATCAAACATTAATATACGATCAATCTTGGATAATAAATTGGTTGGCAGCAACTATTCTGACTGGATCAGGCAAGTGAGAATTGTTCTCAGACCTGAAAAGATCCATTATGTCTTGGATAAAGATCCACCACCACTTCTATTAGATGATGCCATTGATGAGATCAAAGGCACTTATCGAAAATACATGGAGGATAGTGAAACGGTAGCATGTCTGATGCTCGGTGCTATGTCCTCGGAGCTTCAGAAGCAACATGAGATGATGGATGCTAGAACCATCATTTTGCATCTTGAGGAGCTTTATTCTTATCAGGCTAAAACTAAGCAATATGAGATTGCTCGAGCTCTATTTAGTTGCAAAATGGTGGAAGGCACTTCAGCTACTACTCATGCATTAAAGATGTATGGGTATATTGAGCACTTGAGTAGACTTGGCTATGTTATGGATAATGATCTATACATAGATTTAATCTTGTACTCATTGGCTCCAAGTTATGCACCTTTTGTGCTTAAATTCAACATGAATAAGATCCAAGTAACCATTCCTGAGTTAATCAACATGCTCAAGACAGCTGATGGATCCTTTAAGAAGGATCCAAAAAGTGTCATGGTTGTCACTTCTGCTAAAGGCAAGAAGCAGAAGAAGAAGATAACCAAGGTGCAGCCAAAGAATGGTGGGATCTCCAAGAAGAAGGTTGCCAAGAAAGAGAATCCCAAAGGAACTTGCTTCCATTGTGGAAAGGATGGTCATTGGAAGCATAACTGCAAGGCCTATCTAGATTCTCTCAAGGAGAAGAAGTATGTTGATGCTCCTACTTCAGGTATTCATATGATTGAAATTAATACTTATTCTATTGCTTCAAAACAATCTTGGGTATTAGATATCGGATGTCGATCTCACTTGTGCAATGATCTACAAGGGCTTAGAAGCTTAAGAAGAGTTGGAAAGGCAGAGATATATTTACAGTCAGCTACTGGACAAAACATCTCTACAACAGTTGTGGCGACTTACTATTTGCCTTTTCCTAGTGGATTAGTACTGGAATTAAATAATTGTTATTATGTTCCAGCTTTATCCAAGAGTATTATTTCTTTCAGTTGTTTATTGAACGATTATGACATTTCTTTAAAGGATAAGTGTTGTTACATTTTTAAGAACAATATGTTTTATGCAAAAGCTATCATTGAGAATGGTATATTTATTCTTGATTTAATTAAAGAAGTGCATAATGTGGATACCAAGAGAATGAAACATGATAATCTAAATACCTCATATTTATGGCATTGTCATTTAGGCCATATAAATGAGAAACACGTGACAAAATTACACAAGTCAGGTGATTTAGGATCATTTGATTATAAATCATTTGATACATGTGAATCTTGTTTATTGGAAAAAATTACAAAAGTTCCCTTTATTGGTAAAGGAGAACGAGCTAAAATGATTTTGGACTTAATACATTAAGATGTATGTGGTCTAATGACTATACATTCCAGAGGAGGTTACTCCTACTTCATTACTTTCATAGATGATTATTCCAGGTTTGGATACATCTATCTAATGAAATATAAATTAGAAGCATTTGAAAAGTTCAAAGAATTCAGAAATGAAGTAGAGAAAAAACTTGGCAAGAGTATTAAAACACTTAGATCAGATCGAGATGGAGAATACTTAAGCCAAGAGTTTCAGGATTATCTTAGAGATAATGGGATTTTATCTCAATGGACTCCACCATATACACCACAACACAATGGTGTATTTGAAAGGAGAAATCGAACATTATTAGATATGGTTCAATTAATGATGAGCCGAGCAGACTTGCCTAAGTCCTTTTGTGGATATGCACTAGAAATTGCTATTTATGTGTTAAACAGAGTTCCTAGTAAATCGGTTGATGTTACTCCATATGAGATGTGGAATAACAAGAAACCCACGCTTTCTCATATGAAAGTATGGGGTTGTCCTGCTTATGTGAAGAGGACAATTTCAAACAAACTAGATGTTAAGTCTGATAAATGTTTATTTGTGGGATATCCAAAAGAAACCTTTGGATATTATTTCTATCATCCCTTAGAATAAAAGGTGTTTGTTTCAAGGTATGCTATCTTCTTGGAAAGAGAATTTCTCCTACGAGAGGATAGTGGGAGTAAAATTGAACTTAGTGAAGTTCAAGACCCACAAATAGAAGTAGATCAACCGATTGAACCCGAGATTGAATTTCATAATGATGAGATTACAGTTGAACCTGATTATACACAAAATCCTAAAAGATCTACTTGGATGCATTCTATCCCTGTGATATATGGATTTCACATTGATTCGGATAGAGGCATAACTGTAGTAGAGGACAATGAGCCTACAAGCTATCAAAAAGTTTTGAACAGTTCAAAATGTGATTTATGGCTTAAGGCTATGTAGTCTGAAATGGACTCCATGTATGAGAATAAAGTATGGACTTTAACTCAACCACCTGAAGGGATAAAACCCATAGGGTGCAAAAGGGTCTTCAAAAAGAAGACCGACATGGAAGGTAATATAGTTGCCTATAAAGCTCGCTTAGTAGCAAAGGGCTATCATAAAAAAAAGGTATTGACTATGAGGAAACCTTTTCTCCTGTAGCGATGCTTAAGTCTATAAGAATACTTTTAGCCATTGCAGCTCATTATGATTATGAGATTTGGCAAATGGATGTGAAGACAACTTTCCTAAATGAAAATCTAACTTAGGATGTGTATATGACACAACCGAAAGGGTTCATATGAGGAAATGGCGAAAAGGTATGCAAGCTTCAAAGATCCATTTATGGATTGAAGCAAGCCTCTAGGAGCTGGAACATACGATTCAATAAGACAATTAAAGAGTTTGGTTTCTCATAGAATGAAGATGAACCTTGTGTGTATAAAAGGGTCAGTGAGTGTGCAATTGTCTTCCTAGTTCTATATGTGGATGACATATTGATCATAGAAAATGACATTTCTCTTCTCCAATCTGTTAAAATATAGTTATCCAAGCAATTCTCCATGAAAGACCTTGAGAAGCATCCTATATTCTGGGAATAAGGATCTATAGAGATAGATCCAATAGGTTGCTAGGTCTTTCTCAAAGTACATATATAGATAAAGTATTGAAGAGGTTCAATATGGATCTTTCTAAGAAAGGGTTTATACCCATGGTGCATGGGAAATACCTTTCTAAGTCTATGTGTCCGTAGACACTAGAGGATAGAGAGAGCATGAATAGAATACCATATGCATCAATAATTGGTTCTATCATGTATGCTATGTTATGTATACGTCTAGATGTAGCATTTGCTTTGAGTGTCACAAGCAGATTCCAATCCAATTTTGGAGAGGAACACTGGGCAGCTGTCAAGAATATCCTTAAGTACTTGGGAAGGACTAAGGATATATTCTTAGTATATGGAGAGGGTAGTTTGGAAGTAAAAGGGTATACAGATGCCAGCTTTCAATCTGACAAAGATGACTGTAAATCACAGTCTGGTTATGTGTTCATAATGGGAGGAGGAGCAGTTAGTTGGAAGAGTTCTAAACAAGAAACAACAGCTGATTCCACGATAGAAGCTGAGTATATTACTGCTTCGGAAGCAGCCAAAGAAGTAGTCTGGATCAAAAAGTTTATATCTGAACTAGGAGTGGTGCCTAGCATTGTTGATTCGATTCCTTTATATTGTGACAACAATAGAGCCATTGCACAAGCAAAGAAATCATGGTCTCATCAGCAATCCAAGCATGTTCTCAAACGCTGCTATCTCATAAGGGAAATAATAGCTAGAAATGATGTGAAAATAGAAAGGGTCCCTACAGATGATAATGTGGTGGATCCCCTCACTAAAGCATTTTTCCAGATAAAGCATAATCACCATATAAATAGCATGGGTCTACGACATAAGAGTATTGGCTCTAGTGCAAGTGGGAGATTGTTAGAGAGTATGCCCTAGAGCCCATGTAAAAGGGATGAATTTCATATGTATGAATTTATATTCTTAATAAAAGGCATTATTCATTTATTAATGCTATGTTTAAATATATGAGTTTGTAAATCTTAAATTAATAAATGAAGTCCTAGATATTATAAACACAGTGCAGAGGCAATCATGAAAGTGTTCATGATGTGAGATTTCTATTGCATACAAATGTGTTAATATATAAATATCTCTAGTCATAGAATTAACAAGATAGGACATTGTTAATTCGGACAGACTAGCACATGTTATGCTTCTTGAATGGTTCAAGCAGTGGTTCTCATAACTGTGATTATGGAAGATAATCAAAGCTAACATGTGGATGCTTGTTAGAAGAACAAGTTCATTGGAGACCTGCAAAGAGAATCCTCATATGGATATTAAATCTATGTCAGTGAGGAATCTTTTCATAGCGGTTGTGCAAGTATCCTTAGACTTAAGATCACCAAAGTTATCTTAAGTAGCAAGTTGTATATTTTGACTCCATAACTGATTACTTCCAACTGGGAGTGCACATAGTTAGGAGATTGGGCATATCATGACCTGCTTGAAGATAGTTGAGTGATTGACAAATGATTCACCATCCCAGATTTAATAAGGAAAGTTATCTCACATGATTCTATAATTGCCTTGTTTAGAGAATCTCTGGCCAGAGTAATATGCCAAGATGGATGGAGATCCATAGAGGCCATTTTGGGAACAATGGTTAAATTAATAGAACATACATAATTAGATTTATATAAGTTGACAGAAATCCATACTCAGAATCTAATTGAGATAAGAGTTGTGAAAGGAGTAATTGCACGGTAACTGTTTCTATGGAAGGGTATAGTCAAACCACTTGACTTTCCTGACATTTGGGTAGTCATGATGCCTAGCTAGAGGCCAATCATGACTTGTATAATGATGTATCAAGAATATCAATAGGGATTGATAAAATGATTTAAAGGAGTTTAAATCGTGTGAGTTTTTGAATAGAACTCACAATTACATATTATACTGCCAATATGAACAGGAACCCAATAGGTCACACACATATAGAGAAAAGGATAAAATGGTAAAATGACAAGGTTAATAATATTTGATATTATTATGGGGATAGAGAAGTGAATATGAGAATAATTAATTAAAGAATTTAATTAATTATGATCAAGTAAAATTATTCACAGAACTTTTGAGAAATGTTCTGTAAAATTGGACCTAATTAAAATAAAGTATTTCATAATTGATTATTATTGGACTATAAGTGTTATAGGGCTGATATAATAATTAATAGGTCTATTGGAGGAATTATAAAGGGCTAGAGAAATGAAGTTGGCGCAGAAACCCTCCAGAAGAAGGGCCACACGTCAACTCTAAAACAGAAGGCCTTAGAGGCCTTTTCTTTGGACCAAAATAAATTAAATATGTTACATAAGTGTTGTGGAGCCTACATATTTAATTTTGTTGGATTTGGAATTCATTTGGGTAATTAAATCCAAGTATATGTACAAAGGGCCTAATTTATGGGTTTTGTGCATAGTCTTTTATGAAAGTGCTTAAATTGGATTTAATTGAGTCCAAATAATTATAAATAATTCCAGAAGCCCAATTAATAATTTTCCAGCAATTTTAAAGAGTCCAATCCCATTATGAAGTTGGATTTTTAACCTAACTATAAAAATTCAAGTGATGTGGAAATTAGGGTTAAGTGAACAATTAAGAGAAATAGTTTTTCTCTCCTCCAAAAACCCTAGTCGCCACTTTCCTTTGCTAGCTCAAGGGATTTTTGGCCAGCCCCTTGTTCTCTCCCAATTGTTGGTTCATTATGTCATTCTCTAGTGTGGATTACTCATTGGAGGTGTTCGATTTTGGACTTTGTCGTTTGCGACAACCCGGTGCGAAGGAAAATTAACTGTACAACAAAAATCAAAGGTGATTTTTCTTATTCTTATTAATATGTATATTGTAAATTCGTGGCAAGATCAGACATATTGGTTAAAAATTTTAAATTTTGCTTATGTATGAGATGCATGTAACCAATAAAATCCAACAAAAATGATGCAGGGTGAGGTGTATGTCATGCAAAACAATTTTTACTATTCATTTTCATCAGGTGGTAACTAGGCTTGATGTACAAGTATGCACTCTAAATGTATAGCTGTACAGTCTAGCTTATAAGTATGCCTTCCGGATTTTCAGCTGGCTTTGCTCTCCACTTTGAGTGTTTCTCATTTCTACCTATCTATTGTACTTGTGCACTATGCCTTCACTTTGTGTTACTTTGTATTTCTTTTTTGCAAAATGACTCCCTTCACTGAATGCCTTGCTTTGCTACTAGATGACTATTCAACTTGGGATAATCCCATTCTATCACCTTATTCCAATTTGAAGTTTCTTCGAAGGGTGGAATTAGATGAATATTTGTTGGTGGCCTCAACTCACAATTGGGTTCCTCGATTTCATTTTTTTTGTTTTAACAATGTGGAGATTTGCCACCTACACGAGGAATTTGATGCCAACCTAGGCATCCCCTTCACTCCAGGTACTCTTTCATGTGTGCCAAATTATGTGTCTAATTACCCCTGAGAGGTTGTTTGTGCCTTGGGAATCTGTCCTTCTGACGATAGGCCTTTCATTAAACCTTCCAAACCCGTGGTGGTCGATCTCTTGTTCGACTATTTGTACTATTTTAATGGAAATGAGACTTATGCCGTGGGTGCTACCCTTTTTATGTTCTTGGCTCACTATCTATGTATCACCAATAGAGGAGGTATTTTTGGAGACTATCAACTGTTTGACATCATGAACGACATTCGCGAGGGGCTTGCTCTATTTTCCTTGATCCTGGCAGAGACTTTGCTTGGATTGGATGTTGTTAATACTGATCCCACCACACTACTCACTAGCAGCCTTTTGCTTCTTCAAGTATTTATATTCATTTATTGAAGGTAGTGCACCTCTCATAGGTTTTGACACTAGCTTTTCTTTGTGATACATGTGCCTTTTTACAAATTTTTACAGGACCCTGTGCCTAATTTTTTCTTGAAATGGATGCTAAACCATTTCAGCGGCTTTTATGCTTGCCACTTTTTTCTTTTTTTTTATCATTTTCATTTATTTATTATTTCTTTTTTTCTTTTCCCTTTTTTAGATTTGGCTGCAAGAAAAACTCAAGATGTTGGCTAAGCCTTCTCCTCATGCCATTAATGCATACTCCTTGAGGTTTTTTGGGGCACGCATGCACTGGAATTAGATTGCCTCCGTGGAACAAGGCATTATGTGGCTGAGCTCTGTGGTGGAGTGGAGAGTGAGCTTCATATGCCCATAGATCCGGGTGGAGTATATGACTCGTGATGAGAGCTCTGGATGTTTGCCCATCTACGATCTTTATTAGGTAACCTTCTACATTGCTGCTCATTGTACTCGCCAATTTGTCCTTCGACAAAAAGTAGTGCAAGCATGCCTAAACTTTCGGGGTGGAGACTTTGGAGGCATTTACCTATGAGAACTAACATTCCACCACTGAATACTTACGACTTTGAAACTAATATGGAATACCGCTCATGGGTTATGGAGGCACGGGACACCAGAGCCTTCTTATTGAGACGTCCTGGGCGTAGAAGACCATAGTGGGAGTTGCAGTAATTGGAGGGCCCCGTGTTGGTTATTATTGTTATCCCTTCACCTCTTTTATTTTGGCTTGTAATATATTGCAACATTGTCTACTTGAAAAATGTTTTTGCTTCCTTTCTCTTGTTTGTGTTGCTAGTATGCTTGTATAACACTTGGTGTGGTTGTTGTGTTTGTTTAGTGGGAGGCTTGCTTTGCTGTGTGCTTTTGTATTGCTGCCGATGTTAGTTACATATTTATAAATAAATAAAACGTCTTTGTTTATGTCAACTATAGTGCATAACTTAGATTATTAATGCATGCTTACATGACCACATTATTGCAATGATGACAATCATGACATGACAATTAATACAAATATGACTTTCATTAAATCTCGGGAAATTGCATTTTAAATACATCTAACTCCTGTTGTTAATTAGCCCTCACAGGTTTTCTTGATTGACTATTCTCTCTCAACCCTTAATTTTTGCCTGAGGTGCCTTTTTTCAATTTTCACCTTAGCAGGGTGCCCTATTTTAGAAAGGTTGCCTTTTTTCGATTTTTGACCCGCGGGCTCCTCTTTCTTTTAGCCGTAGAACCTCTATAGTTTATCAATGTTAACCAGCTCTTTGAATTCATTTCCTTTGCTGTTTGTAAGAATGTCAACTCCTTTAGAAAGCAATTTCTTTAAAATAAAGGGGCCTTCCAAATTTGGTCTGAACTTCCCTCTGTAGTAAAGTAAGCGGGGTCTCATCTATTTAAATACCAAGCCCCCTTCTTTCAAATAATGGCCTTTAACCGTCTTCCTAAATATCAAGCTAACCTTTTCTGATACAATTGATTATGGTAGTAAGCCCTCATTCGATTCTTATCTAACAGGTTCAACTGCGCCATTCTATGTTCTGCCTATTCCATCTCTGGCAACTTGGTTTCTAGGACAACTCTTAGTGACTGCAGTTTGATCTCTACCGATAGCACTACTGTCGAGCCATACACAAGGGAGAAAAGAGTAGCTCCTGTGGAAGTTCTAACAGTAGTTCTGGACCCCCAGAGCTCGAATGGTAACTTTTCAACTCAATCTTTTTATGTTTGCACGGTCTTGGACATAATTTTCTTTAGGTTCTTATTTGTGGCTTCAACTACCCCGTTTTCCTGTGGATGGTAAGGAAATAATTTGTGGTGTTGGATTTTGTACTTCTGAAGTATATGCCTAGTCTCTACATGGAACTGGACCCTATTGTCTGACACTATGTGATAAGGCACCCTATATCTGCATACCATATTTCTTTCAATGAATCGAGCCATTTCTCATGCTCTCAGCCTTTTGAAGGATTCAGCTTCCACCCACACTTCATGAAGCAATCAATAGCGACCACTATGTACCTATGACCATTGGAAGCCATCGAATGAATCTCCCTTGTAACACTTTTATTAGAAAAGTCTTTTTCGATGCAAAATTTAACTGTAAACGGTAAATTGTTTTTTCAAACGTCAATCTTTGTCAAACAACTTTGATACAATGTAATATTATTACTCAATTTACGAAATTTTGGCAGCATAACAGTTAGAACTCATTAGCCTCCTGAAAAATCAAACAATCCCCACAGTCTCTTAGAGGCACAACAATCATATCGGATTTCAATATACAAAAATAACAATATTTACAATTTTACAATTGCTAACCCAAACCATATCAATTCTTTACCATTGCTATCTAAGTATATACATACCAAACATATAAAATAATTATAACTGACTCATCTTCTTCTTCAATCACTTCTTTTTTGTGTGCCGACTCTCGAAACATTTTAGAACCTACATGTAGTAAATACTACGTGCTGAGTACTAAATATGCTCAGTGGTGACTACTAATCCTAGAATTTCCCAATTAAAATATAATTACATACATTATGCAACTTTTATTCTTATTTATAAAAATTTTGCTTTTAATTTCTACAACACTATTTTCATTATTTACCAATATTTTAGTTAATCTTTTTATTTTAATTCTTACCTTTCAATTTACATTACACTACTTTTATTGTGATTCAATTTCAGACTGACTTTTACTCTTACTTTTCTTACTTTTACTTTTACTTAACTTTTATTCTATACTTTTTTAAATCATTTGATACAGTCGTCTTTTTATTTAATGAGTTACCTTGGTACTCGTTTCTTTAATGGTACTTTATCTACTTACTGTTCTAGTTCTCGTTATTTATTCTCTTATTTCACTTTGGCTTTTTGACTAGTTAATACATTACAATTACCAAGGCTTTTAACTTTTAATGTAAAGTGATATAGTTGTTTGGAATACTTTGTAAATAGATCTTTATTTACTTCTCTTTTTATAACTGGATCGTTTCATACACTTAGTTCAAAATTATTACCTTTTTTATTTAATCTATACTTTCAAAATTACATTGCTTAATCATATTTTTATACTTAAATACAGGATTGTCATTATTGACTTTAAATGCATAATTAGCATTATTTTTCGAACTTTTTACATTAGATAAACACGAATTACTATATTATTTTTACAAAATATTCTCATTTCATTTTTGCTTCTTTAATTATAGACGTTTGGGAACAATTTTATTTTTATCCCAAAGTTTCCACTTCCTTTCAATCCAGTCATTTTCATTTACAACATTTACAATCATTTATTTTTACACTTCTAATTTATTCTTTTTAATGTGCCCCTAATGTAATATGACAGGACTCTCGAAAAAGATATACGGGACATGGACCCAAAGGTCTCACTAATAGAGAAAGGATCCCTACGGGACCATCTCTAAAAAAAAACAAATCAATAACACTTTCATTTTCACTTAAACACTGAAACTATGGAGATAAAAAATCCTTCCCATAACAAAGGAAGTCGCCATAACTTGCACCGCGGTATAGGGTGTCCCTATGGCTAGCCAAATATATCTTAAATAATAATATCACTACCTGACTATTGCTAAGGGCAACCAACCATGAAAAATATTTGGAATGATTTTTCAACTTTCAATAATTTTAATTTCTTTCATTTTTCTTAAAACAATACATTTTGTCAATTTTGCACTCTTTTCAGTGATTTTGACTATTCAATAATTTTTTTTTCTTTTAATTCACTTCCTCTTTTTCAATTACTTTATCTTTTTTTGGGACACTTTATCTTTTTTTGTCACTTTTTGTGAATTATTCTATAATAATCTACTTTTGAAACATTTTATACTTTTTCAGACTTTTAACTTTTGCAATTACTTTCTTTTTAATCAATTTTTTTTTATTTTCATATTTTTATACATTTGGTAATTTATAATTATAATGTACTATTTTCTTTTTTTTCCTTTAAAACTTTATGAATTATTTCTTAATAGTTCAATAATCGACTTTTTTTTAACAATCTTTCTTGCTTTTTTCAGTCCAAAAAAAATTTAATTATTCAAATATACCAACTTTTATTTGGTTGATGAATTATTCTATAATAATTTACTCTTTTAATATTTTTTTATGGACTAATTTATTTTGATAAATTAGCCAACTAATTTATTTTACAAATTTTAAACAATTATGAATTATATGAAATATAATTCATTATTGTATTTTTCGAAAATTCATCCATTAACCTTTTCATTTCTTTTATATGGGAGTAATTTAGTTCTCTTTAATTTATTATCTTTTTATTGTTTACTAAAATAATTCAATATTTTTCAATTAAACATATTCAATATTTAATTTTAAAAATATTCAAATAATTTCATATAAATTCTTCCAAAAATTCATATACATGTTACTTAATTATTTGTATCAATTTCATTCATTTTATGAATTATTTCACAATAATTCATTATTCTCATTAGTTCTATAATTTAATAACTATTCTAAATATTCTCATAATTTATATAAATTTTGCAAAACTTTATATGTGCATTATTTATTATTATTATTTTTCACTTATTCCATGAATTAATTTACATTAACTCTTCATATACCTTTTATACATATACCAATATTCAATCTTAAAAATTCTTTAATAGGTTCTATAGTTCATCTAACAATTCATGGATAATTTATTTTATACCTATTGTTCTTTTAAGACATAATTAACAAAAATTCACTATTTTTTTTATCAATTATGTCCTTCAATAAATAGTCTAAAAATATTCAAATATCTTTTAAAAATTCCATAAAATTTATGGATGTTTTGCTTCATATTTCTCATCACATTAAAGATTAATTCTATTCAATTGCATAACATACAAATTATTTCCTTTAGGGAGAGATTTTCGCCAACATAGGGTTAATCTTTAAAAATTCATTTAAATTCTATCAACCTATTTAACATACATACTGAGGTTCTAATTTCATAATTCTCAAATCAATTTTAAAATACAAGCATTTCCTAATTTTTCTTAATATACTATGAAGAAAAATTCAACAATTTTAAGGGACATTAAAAGATTTCGTAGTCACTTATCTTAATGATCAAATTCGCTCCGATTTGCTTACTAATTTGCTCACCGGACCGGTTGCCGGAGCATCGCTGGAGATACACTTTCAAAGCTAAAATGAAGTTCACATCATCCGAGCTTGCCGGTGGTGGTCACGTGCTCCATACTGTCGCCGTTTATTGGGATCTAAATCGAAAAGTTTTGCCCCCCACCAAGGTCGATCTCTTAACTACCGGCGAGTGGGGAGGAATGGCGGCCATCGAAGGAAGAGTCTCGCCCTCAGCAGTCCAACGGTACCCCCCACCTCACCTTCCATCACCGGAGTTGACCGAAAAATACATAGAAGAAGAAAAAGAAATGGATCAAAGAGAGAAACTCATGATCTACCTGAAGCTGCAACCGATTCGTGACGAGTGGAGATTACAATGGAGACCAATAGCCGTGAGACCACCGACCCAGCGCCGACGGTTTCCATTCTTCTTGGACCCGCTGTTCCCTTCCCCTCTTTTGTTGTTTTTTTTTCTTTCTTCTTCCTTTAATCATTTTATCCCCTTTTCATTTTCTCATTACAAAATTTGGTGGCCATAAATAGTTACCCGAAAATATCTAAGAACCTTCCCCCCTTTTTTTTACATACATACAATAAAATTATTCAAAATAATTTCCACTTGCCCTCATAATTTTTGAAAGATTCATAATTCTTATCACATCAAAAATAGGTACGACACAAATTTTTGGCTCAATCGAAGTCCGTTATTGGTTCGATTTAATTTATCAGTCCAATTTGACAACTGTCGATGTCACCAAAATAATTCAATTCTTATCACCAAAATATTTTACACCAAATTTAAGGTAGACTTGCAAAATTTAGCAATATTTGGAGTTCATTTACTATTTTTAAAAAATTACACAAAATCAATTCACCTTCCCTACCAGGAAAATTGACTCACTACCTTTTTCGTATTTTTGATTTTTTCGAGACTTATTTGACCTCGAATTCACTTCAAATTTCAACCCCGAACTCATCATGACCAATACTTTCCGATGGTCCAATAAAATATTTTTGACTTCTGGATGTACTTTTTGGCCCAAAAAATACTATTCACTGTCGGAAAATACTGTTCACGGCTAACCCAGTGTTGAGGCCGTTACATCCCCAATAATGTCTATTACCCAAGGTGAGGAAAGGTTGCATAATTTCGATACAGGTAGATGGCTTAAGTTAGCATACTGTTGACATTGGTGGCACATCTTCACATATCTGGAGTAGTCAGCATCCATAGTTAGCCAGAAGAATCCCTATCGCATGTTCTTTTTGGCCAATGTTCACTCGTTCATATAGGCCCCACATACCCCTACATGTGTCTCCTCCATGACTTTCTTTGCCTCCCTCTCGTCTAGGCATCTTAGCTAAATACTATCAACTTGTCTTTTATATAAGACCTCATCTAAACTGATAAATTGACTAGATAACTTTTGAATTATCCTCTGGTTTTTCTCTATCACTTCCTCACAAAACTTAAAAGTTTCCAAGTAATTTTGGACATCGTAATACTAGGGCTTGCCATCAGATCCATCTAAACTCATGAGGTTCTTGCTATCAAAACAAGGCTTGGTTAAGCTCATAACTATCATGGGTCTCATGATCACCCCTTTGGAATTGTCCCACATAGACACCAAGGTCGCTAATACATCTGCTAATTGGTTTTCATCTCGGGGAAAATGTTGGAAGGTGTAAGTTTGAAACTAACTACTTAGTCTTCTCAAGTATTTTACATAAGGTAACAGTCTCTCTTCTATAATGGACCATTCACCTTTTTCTTAATGAATTACTAAGGATGAATCCCTGAAAATATCAATTGTTTTTGCCTCCAGTGCTATCAAGGCTTCCACTTCATGTAGACAAACTTTGTACTCTACCTTTTTATTGGCCACCTTCAATCCCAGTTTCTTGGCTAAGGGAAGCTTCTTACTATCAAGTGTGATGAGAATGACTCCTACTCCAGCTCTTTTGTTATTGATGGCCCCGTTGAAGTACATTTTTCGACCCTAAACTATTATGACACTGACGTTTTTGTTTGGGAATTCATACTCAACCTGGTATTCCTCAAACGGGTGGTCGGCTAGGAAAATTGCCCTTTCTTTGATCGTCTTCCTAGTTACATGCTCCACTTTGGATTCTTGCAAGAGCAATAACAACCTCCTTATTTTCCCGAGTAGAGATGGTGCTGATTAGAGGTATCTGAGCAGGTTATACTTAGCCATTACTTGGATCTTATAGGAGTGGAAGTAGTGTCTTAACTTCTTTGAGGCCTATATTACTACCAAGAAAATCTTTTCCACGTCTATATACTTGGTCTTGTATGGCAAGAATTTCCTGATCAGGTAGTACATAGCGAATTCGGCTTTGACATCATCTTTTTAAGACAGTATGGCCCTTACTGAACTTTGTTCCGCTGCTATGTATAAGATTAAAGGGTTCGATGGTCTGGGTGGCTGAAGAATTGGAGGATGTAACAGGTACTACTTAATGGTGTCAAAGGCCTTCTGACAATCGTCATTCCATTTGACCGGTCGATCCTTTCTTAAAAAATTAAAAATTGGCTTACATATAGAGGTGAGTCTAGCGATAAACCGGTTGATGTATTGAATTTACCCCAAGAATCCTCGAATCTCCTTCTTCTTCCTCAGTATCAGCATTTCCTGAATGGCTTTCACCTTGTTTGGATCCACCTTTATCCCTTTTTTACTGATTACATGCCTTAATAGCTTGCCAGAGGTCACCCCAAACACGCACTTCTTTAGGTTAAGATAGAGGTTGTACTTGTCAATCTGTTATAAAAACTTCTTCAAGGCCTCAAAATGTCCTTCCCTCGTAGCTGACTTAATCATCATGTCATTAGCGTACACTTCAACTTCTTTATGGATTAAATTACTGAGGATTTTGGTGGCTATTTATTGATAGGTGGCCCCCGCATTCTTCAGTCCAAATGACATGACCTTATATGCGTTGGTCCCTCATCAGTGATGAAGCCTATCTTCACCCTGTATATTATCTTATTTAAGATCTAATTGTACCCTGCATATCCATTAACAAAACTATACATTATGTATGTTGCCACATTGTCGACCAATAGGTCTATGTGGGGAAGCAGAAAATCATCTTTCAGGCAAGCTTTATTCAAATCTCGATAATCCACGCACATTCACACTTTTCCATCCTTTTTAGCGATAGGGATAACATTGGTTAGCCAGGTAGGGTACTGGACTTCAACCAAGAATTTTGCCTTAATCTGTCTCTTTACCTCCTTTTTTACCTTTTCTGCCCATTTTGGCCTGAGTCTTTGAAGCTTATACTTTACTGGCTTACTATCTAGATACATTGGGATGGTATGTTTTGCAATATTTCTGTCAATCCCAGACATATCTTCGTAGGTCCAGGTGAATACCTTTCCATATTTTTTCAGTATCATCTTAAATTTTATTCTCTCTTCAGGAGTTACGTCGGATGCAATCAATATCTCTTTAGGGTTATCTTGTGTTTCGAGATTAAATGAAGTAGTGATTGTTGAATTAATGTCAAATATGAATGTGTCATGATTCTGATCATGCTTGATGTAATCATATGAGACATCGCACAAATAAGTAAAGTTATTCATCTTATTTACTTAAGCAAGAAAGGGTATATCATTACAAAATAATTTAGGAACATAAATTACATCATCAAAAGAATCATCCTCCCATTCAAGGACGACCAATATAGTAGTAGATGCCTCTCATTTCTCTAGTGGTTCCTCCTTCTCAAGGACTGTAGCTTTACCATCAATCTTCTTTTTGCCTTTAGCCTTGGTGGCTAATGACTTTGGTGTCAATACCTCCTCGGGGCAACCCAAATCCAAATCGATGAGCTTGTCCATAATCTCTTCATCCCAAAATCCCAATATAGGCTTGATGGTTCCAGCTGACCAGTCAAAGACATCATCGAAGATTTCAAACCCAGGAACTATCTTCCCTCGGACTATCACAGGTTCTACCTCCCCATAATATTTGCACTCCTCGAATGCTGACACAAAGCTTTCAAAGATATGAGGATTTCTTCCCGGTTATACCTCGTGTTATTTTTTAATATCAGCCTTATGATAACCCAAGCCTTTCTTGTCTTTCTGACCAATGGGAGCAATTGGCGTAGGAATCCCCTGAGAATGCTCTCCCTATCTGGCACTCAGTAAATAATTCATTTTCTTCATCATATTAAGGGTCTGAGAACTTGCAAAATCCATCTCTTCCCTTTTAACACCAATTTTGCCCACATGGAACCCGTTGAAAGGCTGATTAGCTATGCTTAAAGAAGAAACTAAGTTTTCTTTTGTCGCCTTAATAGTAACCATACTTCCTTTATGTGGAATTCGAACCATTTGGTGTAGGGTGAAAGGGACCCCTCCTAACTCGTGGAACCAAGGTCGGCCTAATAACAAAGAGAAATTGGTTGGTCTCTGTAACATTGCAAACTCTGCCTCAGTCTCAATAGGTCCTGTCTTCACTACCACCCTAAAAGTGCTAGTAGCCAACCTCTTAGAGTTGTCATAAGCCGTTATAGTAAGTCGAGATTGAGTGAGCCTAGTCTCATCAATAACATATGTCGCCATTACCCTAAAAGGACACACGTTAATGGAAGAACCATCATCCACCATTACACATGTAGTATGATTGCCATTTACCATAACCTTAATGTATAAAGGGCAGTTATGTTCACATCCTTCTAACGAGAGATCTGCATTAGTGAACACAATCTTTTCTTCAAAATCTCTTTCACCATTTCTAACAGTTTAGAAAGAGATATGGTGGTAGCAACAGTGGACTCACATAAAGCCTCTATTAAATTCTGAGGTGGAAAGGCGACTGCCTAAGTAAATTATAGATCAAAATTTGAGCAGTTAAGTTGTTTTAGGACCAAGTTATCCTCCGTGATTTTTCCCTCCATGGGAGCAGCGGGTTCTTATGGCCTCTTAATTTTTGGCATGACCCTTTTACTTCTGGTGACTGCTTGAATCATTTTTCCATCTGTCACTTCCTTCTCATCTTCATCAGTTTTCCACAAGTCTTTCAGCTCCTCTTCAACCTTAACTGAGCCATTTTCACTGTTTGTATCCCAAATATCCACTAGCTAAACCGATCCCTTTTTTTTGCTAACCCTTATGCACTTGTGTCTGGACCATTGTTGCTTCCTTACGCCTTCTACATGATAGCCAAATTCTCATTTCTATACAAATCCTTTAGAACATACCATTTCGACAACTCGGACCTCACCATAAATACCGATGGTGGCATAACATTATAAGCTTCTTTCTTCTTGGCTCTCTTCTTTGGATTAGGAATCTATCGGGAGTCAATCAAGTTCTAGATATGGTCTCTCAAGGTGTGGCAATAATTAGTCTTATGCCCCATATGTTGGTAAAAGGCACAATACCAATCAGATCTATGTTCAGGATGGCCCTGACTCCTTGCAGGCTTGGAAGGCATCGGTTGCAACTTCCCTTCTTTCATCAAATGACTAAGACACTAGGATAGTGACTTGCCCAATTTTGAGTAACGACGTTGATTGACTCCCATTGTTGACACATCAACATTCCTTTCACCACTACCTCCATTGGAACTATTGTTTTCAGTATTCTTACCAAATTAAGAGTTCCTAAAACCTCTTTTGTTGTTGTTATATCCTCCACTATTTGAACTTGTAGCATTAGCCTTCTTTGCCAAATATTCCTCCTTGGCTTCAATCACTATGTATTTCAAAGACTCCCAATCCTTCAACCCTTTCATTTTGAGACCTTCCTTTAGATAAGGGTTGCCATTCCAAATGAATAGGTAAATATGATCTTGTGTGTCAGGTTTTCTTTTCATCTCCATCACTCTATTCCTCTATCGAGTGAGGTACTCGTGGAAAGACTCCTCAGGTTTCTATTGTAACAACTCTAAATCCTTCAGGGTAACTTCTATGTGTGTGTTACAGTTATACTGCCTAAAGAATTCTTTTGTCAATCTCTCCCAATCTTCTTTTGTCTTTCGGTCCAAACTATGATACCAGTTAACAGCAGGGCCCACTAGGTTAAGGCTAAAGAGATCTACTTTTTGTCTTTTAGTAAGGGTCATTCTTTTCATAAGCAGGATGTACTATTTTATGTGGGCCAGGGGATCAGATGTGCCATAAAACTTCATCAAGTCAGGAATTTTAAATTGACTAGGTAAAGCATCCTCAACATCCAAATTGATATCTTCGGGACTGACTCCTTTCCCCACAGACAACATCCTAGTCAAAGCCTCTAACTTTTCTTCCATCTTCTTTACAACGAAACTTTCCTCCTTAGGGATAAGGTTCTTTAGCATTTGAGGGGCCCGTAACTCATCTTCCTCATTAGTTATAAAAACATATTCGAGACCGACCCGACCAATATCTTTTTTGGCTCCTTGTGAATTAACATTCTTAAAATCTATTACAGGAGCTGCTAACTCGAGCAGCAGCTATCGCAATAGGTTGAGCAGCCAAAATGGAGGCCAAACTAGCTATGAGACTTGCAAACATAGATATCATTTTTATTTCATGATCATCCATCCTCTTATCACCATCTTGGGAACCAAAGGAACCAACTGAAGGAGTGAGCTCAGCCATCGCTTTCCTTTTTGATTATTTTGAAAACCCATCTGAAAATTCTTTTGAAGCATTATCTATTCCTAATTTAGACCCCAATTTTAAACTCTGCCTCTGATACCAATTCCTCAGTCTATTTAGCAAACCACTTTTTAACAAATGACTATTTGAACCACAAAAACACCTGAAAAATGATGGCTCTATTATGGCTGCCAAAACAGGGGTTGTCAGCATAATGCATGAGCAGATGCAGATACATGATCATTGGATATGGATTCGATAACCACATGTAGGGGTCCTCTCCACCTTATTCCTCCCACACACGCGACCAAAGTCCTCTTTCCTAGGTAGGCTTAATTTATAGGTCAACAAGGGACCCTGATGAATGTGTATAGTGCATAGTAAAAATTTGACAGCATAATGTCTCTCGTGAAAGGCACACAAAAGGTGTTGATCGGTGCATATTCGGGTAACCTAAGCAAATCAAAATGGGCTTATCGGGGTATGGCAGCTTTTGATAAGCAGACATCTAAATTTGTCTAGGCATGGCTAATACACAAAGATCCATATCACAAGCAATGCAAAATTTTTACATATGTCCTAATAGAGATTTCTGGGTCATTACATAGGCTTTTGGTCCAGGTACTCAATTTTAAGGCTATCCAAGCATGGTCCCTGCTAGTGGGTCTAGCTTATCACAAGCATAACAACCGATCAAGTCACCATTCAATATACCATCAAGTAATAGACTTGGGCTGGTGATTATCCCTAACACTACCTTCTATTGAGTGAACAATAAGAGAGTGCTTCGAGAATGCACTAGGGTTAGAAAATTGGGATGCCTAACTTATTCTAAAGCTCTAGCTTGATTTTAATGGAATTTTGAAAAGATTAAATTTCTTAATCGAAAGCCTTTTATGTCACATAAGTCAAAAGTGGTTTTAGAGAAAAATCTCAAAAGAATCCCCAATAGAGTTACCATTTTGATGTGTGCCCTTTTCGTCCCTGTCGATGGATCTTTTTGGTGACATTTTCCATTTACAGTTGAAAAAATATTTTTACAGTAAAGAGAAAGGATAATGAGCTTACTTGGAGCACTTTCTTGGCTATGTCCACAAAAGGCTTTATTCCTCAGGAGCAATAACAATAACAATAACAATGACAACAAAAATAATAATGATAATAAAAACATAAAAAGAAGACATACATAAAACTGATTTGAATTAAGAAATATGAAAAAGATAAAAGAATAAAGATCTAGTACACATATCAAAAAATGTACGAGAGCACGTTGGACGACATATGGTTATCTCTTTTGCCTTAAAAAGAAAAAAACATATTTTGGGCCATACGTTGCTTAATGCACGGGTGCGTATCAAACAATACACGTCCATCTCAACCTGATAATGGTGAGTTTTTTATCCTTTTAAAATAGAGTTCTCACCAATAACAGATCCAAAAGGGAGCAAAAAGGAAGAGCTAAATACGAAGATGAGTTTTTTTAATCCAAATTTTATGTTGGAAAAAAATGATGTTAAAAGAAATGGAAAAAAAATAGAATTTAAAGAGGATAACCTAACAATTTTTTATCACATGGTGATATACCCTTTTAAAGAGTTTCACAACCTAAATCTAACAGAGATTAATATATAATAAAAACTAACAGATGAAAAGAATGACTAAATTTATTATAATGCTAAAATATCGAGAAAGGCCTTTTATATTACCTTTAGTAAACTTACTCGATTAAAATGTCAAATGTCAGATACGTAAACCCTTTGTAGTGTTGAAATAGTCAAGAAATAGTTGAAGAATTAAGAGTTAAAAGCCAAATATCCCCTTTTGGCTTAGAAAGCTTTTAAAGCTATTTGGAAATTTCGAAGATTTCTTTTGAAAACAAGGTTAACTCTATTCTTATCAATTCCCAAAACTTGGCCTACCAACCATTGAAGAAGATTCATAGAAAGCTTATAAAGGAGGGAGTGTACGACTGTGCATTAGAAATGTACGATTGTACACTCAAGTGGTGCCCCCCACTTGCCCACTTGCCTCATAGGAAAGTTACCACAGGGATGCACGACTGTACACTCTAAAATGAGGTTAACTTGCCTGAAAAGGTAAGATTCCTTGAAGTACATGACTGTACACTCTTTTATGCAAGGCCGTTCATTCCAAAAAAGGCAAAATCCTAACTTTTAGGCCAAATGATGAACATTCTTCGAACGTACGGGTGTATAGGCCATAAATGTATGGCATGCAAGGCTCCTAAATGCACATAACTCAATTTCAAGTTCTCGACTAAGGGTATTTTTCATTGTTTGCCCCTTTACGTCAATCGGCTGCTCAGGTCAAGCTCAAAAATGTTTTAAAAAACTTTTTAAAAAATAATTTCAACACCAAGAAGGGTCCATCATCCTTGATTCACTATTTTTAAAGGAACAGTTGTCCTTATTAGATAACCCTGATAAAGGCCTCCTTAAGACGTAGTGCTTACACTTGTGGATTTGACAAAGATGATCAAAGAAACAATTTCTAAAATGAAAAAGATATTGAGGATCCAGACTTTTAGTAGAGTTGACATAGGTGTCTATTTTAGTTAGCATTTATTTTCTTGGAATAGGATTTGTGTTTCTTATTATTTTTGAGATGAGTGTCTTATTTTTGGATTATTGGATATTTATAGGTTAAATAAATAAGTTATTTATTGGTTTTAAATTTATAATAAATGTGTTTATTTCACTACAAGAAAAATCCCAAATCCTGACGAAAAATTTTTCGTAGGTAATTACTGACAGAAAAATGATTCGGTAGGTAATTACCGATGAAAAAATATGTCGGTGAACAATGTGTATTGCAACGGAATAACAAATTCGTCGTAAATAATGGAGGAAAATTTTTCCTTCAAACTTTACCGACGAAAATTAGCGACGAAATGAAAGAATCCATCGTTAAATTGGTATCAAATTTTTGTGGCTAAAATAAGAAAAGAAATTTACAGACAGAATTATGTTTTCGTAGGTAAATTCCCCACGAAATCACATTTTTGTTGGTAAATTACCGAAGGAAAAAAATTTCATCACTAATTTGCCTACGGAAAGATAATTCAGTAGGTAAATTACCTATGAAAACATGATTCCGTCGGCAAATTACCTACAAAATTATCTTTCCGTAGGTAAGTACCTACTGAAACAGGATCCCATAGCTAATTTACCTACAGAAAAATAATTCCATCAGTAAATTACCAACGGTTTTATTTTTCATAGGTATTTTCTCTACAGAATGGAATTTTCGTAGGTAATTTGCCGATGGAATCATATTTCCATAGGTAAATTCCCTATGAAAATTTCATTCCATAGGAAAATTTAAATAAATTATAATTGGCTTTAATTCTTATTTTTTTGTCAATAGATGCTTTTATCACTCAAGGAAAATTCATTTTCATTTGTAATCACATCATTGAATGTTTATATTTATATTATGTGGGTTACATAATAAATTGATCCACTTTATAGATAAAATGGACTAGACTATTGAAGAATGAATTTGAATTGCATGTTGATGGACAAATTAAATTCAAATCAATTTAAATTTTGCCACATCTAAGTCTTTTATGATTTTGTTTAGTAAGGATTAAAAAATTTGAGTAAGAAAAACAACACTTATGTATAAAGTGCTTGAAGGTCTATTTAGGAGGCCATGCTGGTGTTAGTGTAGGCTGATAGTGATGTGACAACCTGTAAGCAACGATTTTATGGTAGCGTGTATTAGGGGCACGTCTCATTCGATCGGATGATCTTGGTCCACATGTCCCTGCTACCTTATTCAGGAAGGTTTAGATGCTTTTTGGGCCTATGTAAGGCTAGATCCCTAAGGGCGAACTTGGTTAAAAATGATAATAAGCATTATCAATATGATTTTATACTGTGCTTATATTTCATTTTATGTTTTACTGTCAATAGGAAATTTAACGCCTTGAGTATTAAAAGTAAAAAAATAATATAAAAAATTTGGACATTTAAGAACTTAAGAATGAGTTTTGAAAAAAAAAACATAAAAATTAATATCCATCCATAAAAAGAAGATTTGTGATCACAGTGTGTGTTTGTGTGGTGATTTAATATGGGAATTTCTTTGAATATCTAATATGGCTTTCCAAATTAATTTATTCGATAATATCTGTAGATAAATTTTATTTAGACATTCAACCCACTAATTATCCAATTCTAACACTGAGAGCTAATGATAATAAATTATAATTTCGGGTTTTTTTGAGCTGCCAATTGAAATGAGCCCAATTCCCATTATTATCCTTCATCCTGCCACTTAGTGCCTACGAAATCGCTTGAAATTTAAGCAGTCTTGAACGTTAATTCCATCATTGAATCTCTGCCTTCTCTATATTCACTTCGTCCACTCCACTGTCCTCAAAACCCTAGCTGCTTAATCCTTCTCCCTTCACTTTGCCCTTTTATTATTTATTTTTTTTAAAGTCTCAAATTTTTTTTCTTTTTAACCTCGTTTTAGCGCTCTTTAGCAGGGGTGAGCAAAGTTGGGTTAAAATCGAACCAAACCGATCGATTTTTTAAATTTAGTTTGGTTTTTGGATTTTTTGGTTCGGTTTCGATTAGAATTTTTAAGAATGTTTGGTTATTTCGGTTTGGTTCGATTTTTGGGACAAAAATCGTATAAAAATCGAACCGATCGAACTTTACTTAATACTACATCATTTTGATATACCATGTATAATATCACTATATCAGATCAGTAAGCGTGTCTCGTTATTCGTTTTTGCCCTAACCATTTTCGCCGCCCTAACCCATTTTCTCTACCCATCACCATCAGTGGCTCGCCCTTCACCCTTCGATCTTCAGAGACTCAGAGCAGCAATTCATCGGCCCTGCCCTGGTAAGTTTCTTCTTCTAGATCTTTAGTGATCCCAAATAGATCTTTAATTATCAATGACAAAATCTATCCAATTCGATATTCCAACGATTTCGTAAATCTTCAAAGAAATTGGAGAAATATTTTCAAAATTAATGATTTTTGAGTTCGTAAATCTTCCAATGATTTCGTAAATTAGTTAATTACCTGTTCTAATGGACATGAGTAACTAGAACAATAAATATTAGTTTTATCAAACTGGAGAAGAACCAATCCCATCTCCTTTTTTCTTAATTTTTGAGTTGGTTTTGGATATATTGTTCTGTTTGATTGATGGATGGGAAACACATTCTAAACATTGTAAAACAACCAATCAAGGACCTTTATCTGTTAAAAAAAGGATATTTATCTGCAAATATGGATGCATCTAGTACCTGATCTTCTCTCTTTCTGGGTTTGCTACCAAAAGTAAATATAGATGGTGAAATGTTCATAATTTACTCATATTTTTCTGCTTGCTAGTGTTCTTAATTTATGTGTTGTGATGGTGACTTCTCCATTTCTTATGGTTGTATCTGGACGAAATGGCTCTGTTGTGTTGCAGTAGTTTTATATACTATAAATAAATGAGTTATGGCAAAATATATAAATTAATTGTAGGAATAGTTGTGTTATGTTATTAGAATTAGGTGCTCATTACTAAATTGATAGCTTGGCTAAGGTAGAAAGACAATAGTTTGACTCTAGATTTCTATTTTAATCTATGTGAATTTAATTTATATATATACTTGCCGTGGCTCTGTGCAAATTCAAGACAAATTGGATTTGCAAATAAGTGGGTTTATGGATAAACAAATAGTGAAGAGTGAAGAATGAGGCAGTTTATGGTTCGATATCTACATTTTTTTACCATGTAGTTTATTTGTTTATGTCCCATATAATTGTAAGCTTTTAATCCTTTAGTAGTTATTAGTTAATATTTGTAACTAAAAAATGATGTATGATGTTTACAATAAATCAAAGTAATGAAAATGTTTGATTTTTGAGATAAAACTTAAGATGTTTTGTCTTATTACAATTGCTAATTATTGAATACCTTTTTTAATCAATTTTGCAAGATTATTAAGCTGCGTTTTCAGTTTTGATAGGAGTAGATGGCCACCAAACATGTAAGAATTTTATATTTTGTTTGATAATTTTTTTTGGACAAAATTTAGTGCACTATTATTTATCTAATAATGTATTTATATTATGTCAGAATTCACAACAATCGCAACAGTCACATCAATCACCACTAGGCACATCCAATGAGGGAGGAAATTCAAACACATTACCTTCAAGTGGGGACGAAAAGTAAAAAAGAAAGCCTATAAGACCAAGATCTAAAGTGTGGGAATACTTCACCAAATTTACTGATGAAGCGAACAACATAAAAGGCAAGTGTAACTATTGTAGTAAGGAATTTTGTTGTGATCCTAGGCAAAATGGCACTGGTGCGCTAAATAATCACCTTAGTTCCAGTAAAAAAAGTCCACAAATAGTTGATAAAAGTAAAAAACAATTGTGTTTGCAAACAACGGGTGACGGTGAAACGGATAGTTTATCTAACTGAAAGTTTGATCAAATGGAAATTAGGGAAGCAGTTACAGAAATGGTTATTGAGGATAAATGTCCATTTAAATCTGTTGAAAGTAAAGGGTTTAAGAAGGTTATGTATAAAGCATGTCCTAGGTTTAAGGTACTTAATAGGTGGACTGTTTCACGTAATTGTTTTCAAATTTAGGTTAATGAGAGAACAAAATTAAAAAATTTCATAAAAAAAAATTCACAAAGGATATGCCTTACTATCGATACATGGACATCAATTCAAAGGATGAATTACATGTGCATTACTGCTCATTTTATTGATAATGATTGGAAATTGCATAAGAAAATATTGAATTTTTGTCCAATCTCAAGTCATACGGGTGATTCACTTGGTAAAGTGTTAGTTGATTGTTTACTTAAGTGGGGGATTGAAAAGGTGTTTACTGTAACATTTGACAATCATAGTGTCAATGAAGTAGCTTGTAATTTTTTAAAGAAAAAGCTTATTAATTAGGGAACTTATGTAGCACATGGCAAGTATATACACATGAGATGCATTGCTCACATTATGAACTTAATTGTTCAAGATGGCTTAAAAGAGGTTAGGTGTTCAACTAAATGGATTAGAAATGTTGTGAGATATGTGAGAAATTCTTCTGCTAGGATAAAAAAATTCAAAGAATGTGCTAAAAATAGTAATATTTAATGTCAAAATACTTTGAATTGAATGTTCCTACTAGGTGGAATTCAATGTATGAAATGTTAAGTGCTGTTGAAAAATATGAGAAAGCATTTGAGAAATTTGAAATGTTAGATCCATATTTTAAGCTTGAAGTTGAAGCACCCGATAGTGATCGGATTCTTTTTGTAGATTGGGCCACTGTAAGGAGATTGAGTAGTATGTTGCAGTATTTTTATGATGCTACCATGCGCATTTTAGGATCATCCTATGTAACATCAAATACTTTTTGGACTGAGATTAGTAATTTACTAGGGTCAATTTTGAAATGGATTCAAAGTGATGATTTATAGATTAGATCAATGGGCTCAAGGATGAAGCAAAAGTTTGATAAATATTGGAGTGATCATGAAAAAATGAATAAACTTATTTATATTGCACATGTATTTGATCCCCAAGAGAAATTTAAGGTAATGGAATTTGCTTTTTGTAAAATTCATGGGATTGATAATGGGAAGAAATTGTTCAAAGGAGTAAGGGATGCACTTTTTGAATTGTTTAATGAATATAAACATATGGTTCAACCTGAAAGTAGTCAATCTTTGTTTTCACAATCAATTGGGAGCCCTTCAAGCAATGTTGAGTTTAGTGACTCTAGTGTAGGAACAAAAAGGATATTGAAAAGTGTCTTTAGGGAAGAATTTAAAAGACAAAAGGAAAATAAAGGCTTTATGGAGATGAGAAAGACTGAGTTAGATGTTTATTTAGAGAAGGTATTGCAAGAAGATCAAGAAGATTTTGATATTTTGAGATGGGTGGAGGGTGAATTCTGAGAGATTTCCTGTTCTTACACACATGGCTAGAGACATTTTGGCTGTTCCAATTTCTACAGTAGCTTTAGAGTCTACATTCAGCACTGGAGGGAGGGTTCTAGATTCATTTAGGAGCTCTTTGACTCATAAAGTAGTTGAAGGTTTGATTTGTGCACAAGATTGGCTTCGGAATGGTATTGAATAGAAGAATAAAGAAGATTTAGAGGAAGTTGAACGACATGAAAATGGTAAGTTAAATATTTTTTATTTGGAAATTAAATTGGTATTTTTAGTTTATTTTTATGATTTTTGAACGGCTAACTAATTTATTTTTAATATTTAGAGTTACCCGTTGTTGGTTTTGGTAGAAATGGGATGGCATTAAGTAGTAGTAATCCTTCATTGGGTAATTATTTTGTATATTTAAATTATTTTGAGTTACAAATTATATGAGTATAATTATCAATTATTAATATATTTTTTTAGGTGATAATTTGTGATCTTGATGATTGAACTCGAGCTCGGTGGAATGAAGACGTTTATTTAAAAGTTTTTATAGTATTATTTAGTATATATTTTGAAATTATATCTTTAATTTTGGACTTGTATTTTGTATGTTTTGGATGTTTTCATTTTACTATATTATAATTTGTAATTTTATATAATTTTTATGTACAATTTTTTATTTTTTTAAATAGATTTAATTTTTTGGGTTTTTTCGGTTAAACAAACCGAACCAACTAAAAAATTAGTTCAATTTTTGTTTGATTATTTATATATTTCGGTTTAATTCAGTTTGATAAATCATTCAAATTTCGATTTCGATTATTTCGATTCGGTTCGGTTAACCAAACCGACCGTTGCACACCCCTGCTCTTTAGTTTATTTTTCTCTGTTCTTTCTTCTTTCTTTCCTTCTTTCTTTTTTTAATCCTGCTTATACAATTGAAACCCTATTGCTCCGTCCGAGCTCTAGGTAAGCTCGCGGGCTTTGTAAAGAACTCCATTTATCTGAGTTCTGTGATTCAAAATCCCTAACCCTATAAATTGACTGGTTTTACTGTTTATTTTGTTTGTCTAAAGGTAAATGGTGAAGTGAAAGACAATGACGCTTACGAGGAGGAGCTGCTTGACTATGAAGAAGAGGATGAAAAGGCTCCTGACTCTGTCTCCGCTAAGGCAGCAGAGTTTGCTAAAAAGTATGTTTCTTTTTTTTTATTTTATTTTTTATTATTTTCTTACTACAATTTTTCTAGTGTAGTTCTTTCTTAGTTCAATAAAAATAAATGAAGTGTTTTTTGTTATTCTCGTTTATGGCTTTGTTTATTAGATTTAGCTTTGTTGAGTCAACAAAAAGTTGGAATAAAGTGTATAATTTGTATTTTCTTTCCTTGTTTCTCGTTGAACAATGTACTTTTTTTTGGCTCTTGTCTGGTCTATTAAAACTTATATTTTTTTTTTGAAAAAAATAGAAAGTATATATTCTATTTCTATTGATATTCTCTTTCTTTCTCGAGGTCAAGTGTAACACCCCAAAAGTTGCACCTGACATGCATGATATGTTTTAGGATATGAATAATAGTCCTAGGACGGTTATTGGGGCGTAATCAGGGTAGAATTAGACGACGAAAAATCGAAAATACATAAGGTTAAACGTGTTCGAGCCAGGAAAACCCGAGGATGGGTGACCTGGTGGGCAGGATGAATTGATACTAAAATATAAAAATAGGTGCTAAATGGAGCATGATGGTATGATTTGAGAAGAAATTGAGTTTAAATAGGCCCTCGAATTAGACGGAGAAGGTTTACCTGATACAGTTGGCCCGATTGACCAAAAATTTGACCAAGCTGTAAAATACTCCAAAAACCTTCAAAGAATTTTTCTAAGCATATGAATATGTTTTATATGACTTAAAATACCTTTTGGAATTGGAAAATGAAATTTCTGACGATTTCAGAAATTCGGGCCTCGAATTGGCCGATTTTGCCTTTGAAGCCGGAAATATAGTTGAGCAATGTCAGAATGACTTGAAATTTTAACCACATACTCATATGTATGTAGGTGCATGCGGGGAAAATATTTATGTTATTCTGACTAGTAGAACACCGATTCCAAAAAAAGGGTAAAAAACAGAGGTTACGTAAATTGGAGGGCTTAAAGGCCATTAATAAGTAATCCAAGGACATAGAGGCCACTAGGAAGAAGGTAATAATCACATACATTCAGGGCATGATGTAAATTAACTCATATATTTAGAAATTCATGACATATGGCTTAAAAATAAGCCATTGGATGGAATAGTGTTTGAGTGAATTTGGGCCTTAGATTTAGTGCACATAAAGGTCATATAAAAGGGCTAGAACCCACTGAAATTCACTCCAAAATTTGGTCATATTCGTCCTTTTTCCTCTCAAAATCCGAACCAACTATAAAATCCCATTTCCACCATTTTTTCTTCATCTCTTCCTCCTTCCATCATATCTTGAGCTCAAATTTCATTCAAAAACACTACAAGAGATCCTCTTGAACCTAGAAACTTGATTGAAGCAAGAAGGAGCTTGGATCATCAAGATCTTTAGTGAGAGAAAATAAGCTTTGGTAAGTGAGTTATGGTGTTTTGATGAGTTTTAGTTAGGGGCATTTGCTTGGGGTTGTAGAGAATCACTAGGGTGACTAGATTGTAGTATTTGATTGCTGTAATTTAGAGATTTAACTTATGATTTCCTTGCTTTAAATTTTGGCCTAAAGGTGGAATTCAAGGAGAACAAGGGAACAAGGAAAGAGAGGATCAAAGAAGATAATATTAGGTGCCCTTGAACACTATAAAGGTTAGTGGATACTTGTCCTACACTTAATTTCATTTAATTTTGGATTTTCTTTCAAAATTCATATTATGTACCTAATTAAAGCTAATATTTAATGGGATATAAATTGATAGGACTTTATAGAATGATGAAATAACATATATTAAGTAAGAAATGAGAGAGAAAACAACCATTTAGGTGATGGAACAATGGAAGCCGAATGGGTTTATAAAGGGAGCCATAATTTAATTTGATGATAAATGATGTTTTAAGCATAATTTTATTAATTCCATGATGAATATATACATTGGAAATGATTTAAGCTTGAATTAGTAATTGTACATATTTAATGTAGTGTATACATAATGGTATTCCTAAGGAAAATGCCATAAATTCATCAAGTTTAATTAGTATTTTTCACATATGTGATGAAATTGTTCATGGTATGCTTGGTTGTAATAAAATGATAATAAATATGATGTTACATAATGGTGCACTTTAAGGAACATAATAAAAATATAGAATAAAGTGAAAAAAAATAAATAAATAAATAAAGTTGCCCTTGGTATACTGTGGTTAATCTAAGACTCTAGGATATAATGGCTAGCCATAGGGACCCATTTACTGCAGAAAAATCATCCAGTTATATTAACGAGAAATGACTACGATTTTGTGGTCACTTCGTTCATACAGTCATACAGAAATATCATACAGTCATACAGTCCTCGTCTCCCATATCCGGTTCGCAGATTTGCATTGGTGACTACTAGGGGCAAAATGGTAATTTTGCAAGAAAACAGGAATAAAAGGGTAAACTAGGCATAATAGGAATTATAAATGAAAATAAATAAGAAATAAAATGAAAAATAAAGTTAATATGTTCAAAAAGGGTAAAATGGTAATTACGCGATAAAATAAGGGTAAAATAGTAATTTGACGTGAAAAGGGTAGTCAAAGGAAGTAAAAAGGCCAAATTAAGCAAAAAGGGTAAAATTGTAATTAATGAAAAGTTTAGGGACATAATCGTGATTTTACAAGAAAATATGGACATTTTTGTAGATAATAAAAAGAAATCAAGTATATTAAGATTTAGGTGTTAAATTATAATTAAATTCAACTAATGTTAATTAAATTAATAAGAGAAGGAAAAGGACAATTAAGTAAATTAATAAAGATTTGTATTATTAAATGAAACTTTGTGTAGTTGTATCCACTACTAGGCAAAATGGTTTTTTAGCGCGTAGTTTTGTGCCTGCGCGCAGGGACAGGTATAGGACAAAAGCGGTCAAAGCGAAGTTGAAGGCATGTGTATGTAACGAAGTATATTGAATCGACTTTGTAATATTTTGGGATGTAACTTTTAGTGTATTAAAACGAGGAAAAATTTTGGAGGACTGTAATGGTACTTATGTGAGTTATGTATATGTTATGTTTGTGTTAGTGATGAGATCTTATGAGTTATATTATGGATGATTACATAACTATAGAAGTGCCATGATTGAAAATTGTAGTATTGGAGGTGGAGATTGACTATTGGGAGTGTACATTTTCAATTTCACAGGTTTGGGTAGTAAGAATTTAAGCCGTTATACTGCCCAAATTTCGACTTAAGAAATAGTAAATTAGCGACACCAAATCACGAGTCAAAGCAAACGATAAAAATTCATAATTTAAAGTTTTAATTCGGTTGCCAATTGGAATATTTAAGTAGAATGTTAACACTTCTTGCACAAAGGGCCAATTGTCAGTAGGGTATTACATTTAGTGGTATCAGAGCATGGTTTAGGCGGTCCTAAGATCGAAGTGCGCATACCTAAGGGTGGATGGAAGTTCATTCGTTACATGTACATGTCATAAAGGAATGAGTACTTTTGTTATTGAATCTTACCTATCCCTTTTGTCCATTTTAGTTAAGAAGATGTCGTCAGGGTCGCAGCGAGCCTTGGAGCTTGTTAGTGATGCATAGAGTGGGGCCCCCACTCCATCTAGATCTGTAGCCAGTACAGCTACTCCATCTGTTCGATCTTAGCCACTTAGCCATTCGGTGTCGACACCAGTCCCACCAGTTCCTCAGCTAGGTGCACATGCACCCTCAAATTTTGCTCAAATGGTGGCTGACCTTTTATACCAGCGGATTTAGGCCCCCACTCCTCCACAGCAGCAGCTGCCTTCCCAGTCATCCAGTAGGCCTATTTTGGAGAGGTTAAAGAGGTTAGGTGCTGAAAATTTTCATGGTCAAGAACAAATAGCAGCTACAGAAGCTGAAGATTGGGTAGATCAACTCAAGAGTTATTTGAGATTACTCATAGCCCATCTGAGGAGAAATTAGAGGGTGCAGTAGCTCTGTTATAGGGTCCCACTTACATTTGGTGGAATTCAGTTAGGCGACACCGACCCGTTGAGCAGATAACTTGGGATTTCTTTCTTGAACAATTCAGAAATAAATATGTGGAAAAAGAATATATGAGAAATATGGAAGAGGCATTTTGGCGATTACGCCAGGGGAACCGTTCAGTGCAGGAATATGATCGGGAATTCGAGAGGCTTGGCGCATATATGGATGACTATAAGTTTCCTCCTGCCAAGATGTGTCAATTGTTTGAGAGGGGACTTCATAATGATATCAGGAAGGCTTTGGCATCTCGTACATACACTGACATGAGAGAATTGGTTGATGCAACCATCAGAATTGAGACTATTAATGCAGAAGAAGCAAATAGGAAGGCCCGATTTCAACAAAGAAGAAGACCACTTACTGGGGCACCCAGTGGAGCTAGTAAAAAGCCCAGAGGTATGGCTGCTCCTCCATCAAGCACCCCAACAAATTCGACAGTCAGTCAGAAGTCTACTGCTCGTACTGCTTCCCCTACAACATCCATGGCTAGTACACCTCGAGAGCAAGGAGGATTTAAGAATCCAGTTTGTGATCACTGTGGAAGAAGACATCCTGGAGAGTGTTGGGGATTGACCAGAGCTTGTTTGAGATGTGGATCAAAAAAACATTTGAAGAAAGACTGCCCTCGAGCACAGGCGACTACTCCTTCTACCCCAACAGATAGATCTGGTGTTGGACCATCCAGAGGTCGTGGCAGAGGTGGACCTACGGGAGTTGCATCAACCAGAGGGAGTGCACAGACACCATCAGCACCAGGCAGGCGTGCTTCTGGCCAGACTTATGCAGTCAGAGCTAGGGAGGATCAGGATGCTCCCGATGTTATAGTAGGTAAATTTTTTGTGTTCAATACTCCAGTCTATGCTTTGATTGATCCCGGGTCCACACACTCCTACCTTAGGACCAAGGTTGCTCAGGGAAAAGGGTTAACTAGAACACATTTAGACCAGGACATCCTAGTCAGTAATCCTTTAGGGCACAGTGTGGTTGTGAACAAAGTATTTAGGGATTGCCCCATCCAGACACAAGAAACTACCTTCCTTGCAAATCTGATAGAACTCCCATTCCATGAATTTGATGTCATATTGGGAATGGATTGGCTTTATAACCATCAAGTGACAGTGGATTGCCGATTAAAAAGGATTACATTGAAGACTCCTGATGCACGGGAAGTTACAGTTGTAGGTGAAGGATCCAATCCTTTGTTAAATGTCATTTCAGCCATTGCAGATACAGGTGTATTCGTAAGGGATGTTCAGCTTATTTAGCTTATGTATCAGAGATCAAAGAGGAAAAGCTCAAATTCAGTGATATGCCTACAGTCCGTGACTTCCCTGATGTCTTTCCTGATGATTTACCAGGGTTGCCACCAGAGCGGGAGGTAGAATTCACAATCGATGTGATACCTGGCACAACTCCTATTTCCATTGCACCCTATCGCATGGCACCTACTGAGTTGAAAGAATTGAAAACCCAGCTGCAAGAACTACTTGATAAAGGGTTCATCCGGCCTAGTGTGTCACCATGGGGAGCACCAGTTTTGTTTGTGAAAAAGAAGGACAGATCATTACGGCTTTGTATTGACTATAGACAATTAAACAAAGTCACGATAAAGAACAAGTATCCATTACCCAGGATTGATGACTTATTTGATCAGTTAAAGGGGGCAGGTGTATTTTCCAAGATTGATCTGAGATCAGGGTATCACCAGCTTCGGGTTAAGGCAGTAGATGTATCGAAGATTGCTTTTCGCACTCGATACGGGCACTATGAGTTTTTAGTTTGGTCTCACCAATGCACCTGCGGCCTTCATGGACTTGATGAATCGTATCTTTCACCCATATTTAGATCAGTTTGTGGTGGTTTTCATTGATGATATTTTGGTGTACTCAAAGACCCCAGAAGAGCATGACATGCACTTGAGGATTGTCTTACAAACTCTAAGAGAGAAAAAGCTATATGCTAAATTCAGCAAGTGTGAGTTTTGGCTGGATGAAGTCACATTCTTGGGACACGTGGTTTCAGCAAAAGGAATTAAGGTTGATCCAAAGAAGATTGAAGCCATCTTAGAATGGAAGCCACCTAAAAATGTTCCTGAAGTGAGAAGTTTCCTCGGGTTGGCAGGCTATTACAGGCGATTTGTGAAAGGATTTTCCATGATAGCTTCCCCACTCACCATGCTGCTACAAAAGAATGCTAGATTTGAATGGACAGACAAATGCTAGGAAAGCTTTGATAAACTGAAAAATATGTTGACAGAAGCTCCAGTTCTCAATCAACCTACATCAGGTAAATCTTATGTGATCTACAGTGATGCTTCCAGGAATGGGTTAGGATGTGTCTTGAAGCAGGAAGGCAAGGTGGTGGCTTTTGCTTCTAGACAGCTTAAACCCAATGAGAAGAACTATCCTACCCATGATTTAGAGTTGGCGGCCATTGTATTTGCATTGAAGATCTGGAGGCACTACCTGTATGGTGAGAAATGTTATAGCTACACAGATCATAAAAGCTTAAAATATCTACCCACACAGAAGGAACTCAATTTAAGGCAAAGGCGATGGTTGGAGCTCCTCATGGATTATGATTGCTTCATTGATTATCATCCTGGCAAAGCAAATGTTGTAGCGGATGCTCTCAGCAGGAAGCACTTAATGGCTTTAAAGGCTATGAATGTTAGAT